>JALPQI010004109.1:0-68347 GCA_025490895.1 Thaumatotibia leucotreta | reverse complement strand
CCGCCTTAGTCTTCGAGGTTATTTTTTTTTTAACAACCTAGAAAGTACTCCGCTCAGAAGTGTATGCTAAAACAAACTATGCCGATACTTTTTAATGCAGATCCAGTTTATGCCTCATTATTAATAGGAGCATCAAAATTATGCACATATAATATTCGGACAATTCGAAATCTGCCATAACGAACTATGCCAAACTTGAGTATGCCATAACAGTTTCTGCACAAAGCCCATTATGACTACATACATTATGCCATATAGAATTATTCATAAAAAAATTATGCCACAACAGGGTGAACCCTTATTGTCAGATCTCTGTTATCTAAGGTATTGTATGAATAACACATCCATTTGAGACACTTCAGGCATTAAGGCTGACATTTTTTTAGTGTCGGATTTCTAAAAATATCTATTCTGTAGCGATTCCCCTCTCGTTACACATAAAATAATGTCCATTACGTTTACATATGTGGCGCGATTAAAGCGCGAGAGTTAAACGCTAGCATGCATAATTGTATTGCATATTACAAACAACATATTTGATCTAGAATAAGTAGGTATAGTATCGGAAATTAACTTAACAATTGCACTAAAAACTTGAAAATAAAATAAGTAAAAAAGTTTTAAGTTAAACGGTTTTTATTGCACCAAAAACTAGAAAATAAAAATTAGTTGTAACTAACCGTAGATGCTACTTTCTGTAGATTAGTCACGTGAAACTATTATCACTGTAGTCTTCCCAAGTCGGATGCTGAAAACCACGTTTAGCCTCTTTGTCAGTGGATTAAGCGTTACCTAATTGGAAACTTTTACCAAACTAAAATAAAAACGTGGGGCGTTATTATTAAGAAACATACAAGTTAAACAACTTTTATCTAGGCCAGACCAAAACTTATTACACTATTGCTGTCTTGATTTCTATGTGTGTTCTTAAATAACTATAGTGACTTAAACACAATTGCGTACGCCCCACGTTTTTATTTCAGTTTGGTAAAAGTTTCCGATTAACGCTTAATCCACTGAGATAGAGGCTAAACGTGGTTTTCAGCATCCGACTTGGGAAGACTACAGTGATAATAGTTTCACGTGACTAATCTACAGAAAGTAGCATCTACGGTTAGTTACAACTAATTTTTATTTTCTAGTTTTTGGTGCAATAAAAACCGTTTAACTTAAAACTTTTTTACTTATTTTTTTATGTAATAGGAGGCAAAAGAGCTTGATGGTAAGCAACTGGGTCAAAATTCTTGTCGTTGTCTTATTTCATAACACTCTTTTACGCGTTTAGTTGCTGTTTCGACTAAGTATATACATACTTTCCCCCTTGTCTGTATGTATGTACACGTATGTATGTACGTTTATACCTGCCCTAGTTGTACATTTTATCAAAATTACCTTCGTGTACTAGTTATTGTATATGCCTGCATTGTCGACTACATATTCTAATGAACATTGTATGAATTATAGTCAAATGGAAGTAAACTGATACTTATAGCACAGGCTCTGCCTATTTTAAGTATCAGTGACAGATATTTAGACAACATACCTATGTAGTCCATAAACTTGCAGGTAAGCATCATTGTAACCCTGATTTATGAAATAAATTATTATTATTATATATTATATTATAGTATATAAAAGAAATATCGAGCACTTATATTTCTTTTTCACACTAGATTTTAATCCATACATCAGAAATTGAAAAGAAAACATCATCTTATACAAAAATCACCACTGCGTCACGTTTTTTAGGGACTCAAAATAAGACATCGAAAATAATTTTGACCCAACTACCGCCGCTCATAAACACCTGCAACATCAGAGTCACAAGTACGTTTCCTGACTTTCAGATGGGAGAACGCTCTTTTCTTGAAAGTTTAAATGTCGTATCGGTCCGGAAATACCGCGAAAGGCAGTTAATTCTGCAGTTTAGCTTAAACTTGACTTAAACCATGTATGTAAGAAATTAAGAGCTATACTAAGTAACCTAACAATATTAAAAAGTAAAATGCCTTATAATACACTCCGCCTTATATACATGGCCATGGCTGACTCAGTAATAAACTATGGAATATCAAGCTATGGAAGAACCCATAAAACCCATTTACAACAAATTTACACCTTGCAATTAAGGATACTGAAATCCATTGTACCACTTAAAATTAAATATAAATATAAGGAGAATTATAATAAGCTATTCCACCACTGTAGAATAATGAATGTATATGATAAAGCCAAGGTAGCTGTAATTCTAGAGTATAAACATAAATTGGGCAGTCTCGATAGGTATGAGAGACCAATACACCTTAGAGGTCTGGCAAATAAAAAACATTTTAACATACCCAAAAACAACAATTATTATGGGAAAAGAGTATGGTCAAGCTACCTGCCTAGTATCCTAAATGACATGCCTGAGCATGTGATAAGAGGCCTAAATGGCAATGTATGTAGTAGTAAGTCAACACTAAATAAATATATTTTTGAAAAATACAATGTCACATGAGTAAAGGGTAAAAAGAATATTAAGTGCTTTTTACTTTTACTTATAAACCATAATGTACATATAAGTATAAATAAAGTCACAATTTAACTTAAGTAAATAAATTTAATGTTTATAAGACGCCTAGTAACAATCTGCACATAAGCAGATTAGACTAGGTCAAAGCATGTTACTAGTTTTTAAGTATTTAATTGAAATAAACAGTTTAAATTTTAAATTTTTTTTTTTTTACTTTGTCTAACCATTCTATGTCAGCTACTCGTGAGCATGTCATACAATTTTCGCGATTTCTGCTGGAGAAAAAAAATACTTTGAGTTATTAAAAGTAATTTGGTTTCTGCTAGTACCTACTAGATATTTAAGTACTGCACTGCACCCTAACTACCAATGAGATATATTATGACTAAATATTATGAGAATTATATACCTACCCATTATAAATAGTCATCATCATCATCATCATCATATACCTACCCATTATAAATAGTGACATTCCTAAATTATTTTTAGTTTATTAATAGAGGTTTTAACTAAAACGAAGATAAATCAGCGTAGTGTTAGAACAATGAGGAAATTTATACGGAACCGTTAATTATTTTAGTTATTGTTAAAAGGCATTTGGAGCACCTGCGGCCCGATATAATTACATAAGTTCAAACAGTTCTACTAATGGATCTAGTGTGTTCCCTTTCAGATGTAAGCTACGGTCGGTGAAGGTCGTCTTTTCAACTTGATGTAATTATTTCGATTAAATAAATCTGGATAATGGGTTTGGTACAACGACGTATGTAAAAGTAAATTAAAGCAGTAGATCATCACCAGCTGCGCTTTGTTTTTATGTCTCTGAAACATTATAAAACGAATAACAGATGGATTGTACTCGTATTTTATACGAAGCACTGTTCAGTCGCACAGTGCGACTGGTATACTTGCCAAAATGAGATTTGAAGACAAGAAGCAAGTGCTTCATTCCATCCATACTAAGATAAATGCGAATGTAACTATTTCTGCCTGTAACCTCTCCACGTTAATAAAACCGCTGAACCCATATTGTTATTAATTACTACAATTGGGTATGGAGATAGTTTGATACCTGAGAAAGGACATGTAGTCGTAGTCGAGCTAGTAAATAATTTATAATTATGAATAAATTGATTGCCTAAAACAAGCTCGATAAGTACTTTTCATATTTTTCTTGTGATTGACAGTTCAAATAATAGATTATATTATTTCAAGGAACGAGAAAACGTTCGAGTGTCGAAATATTGTATTAGCTAATACAAAGGTTTTGCACGAATAAGGCGTTTTTTACAGTTACAACTAGTCTTACCCATATACATATATATTTTTCCTAGATTCGATTGAAAACGCGCACAAGGAAATTAGTTTCCTGTCCGTTTTAACAATGGAGTATTTATTATTCAGGTCCTAAACATCCACGGTCGAATGTTTCACGGGACTCTTTATACTCGTAACCAAACCGAGAGCGAGCGAGAACAACATTCAATCACGTATAGAGCGGGCGGCCGATTCTAAATCGGGCAGAGAAATGCTGCAGGCTGCATCCCGGCGCCGACATGATTTGTTCGTAGAATTGCATTGTTCCGCTAACACCTGGAATCTGGATTTGGTTAGCACTACCTAAATTTTCTGAAGATGTAGTTTTCACCTTGCGAAATTCACTCACGTTCACCTACAGCAGTGTTATTCACGAAGGAAACCGCCTTGCTGTCAGCGCTGTGTCAGCGCTGCGGCAGCGTCGAGCCTAAAAATGGTATTCACTAATGGACTTTAAACGACACTAGTGCTCGGCGACGAATGCGGCGTGAGCTGGAACTACACTGCGTCGAGAGTTTGACGTTTAATGTACGAACTTCATATTCTCTAACGAAAAACAGCGACGAACTCGCCCACAACCTCGCTCACAGCCTCGATTCCTAATGTCAAATAAAACAGGTAGGATTTTAGACAAGGCTGTCTCGACGTCGAGCTCGTTGACGAACGCGGTGTCGAATGTGTGAATAAGAGAATAACATAGCAGAGCGGTTTTAACAAAACTAAAGATGTCCGTATTAAATTGGAATTTACTTTCGCTATCGGGGTTGCCTGGAGCGACATCGAGGCAGGATTAGGGTAAAGGGATCAAAACTTTCTCGATGTTATTAACTTTCTATGCGGACGTACCGGCTGTCAAATTCAGATAAAGTCGTATCTACTTTCGATTTACTTCTCAATTACTTATCATGATTAGAACAGCAATTTGGAAAGCAGTAACAATTTTCTTAACCAACTTTCAGAGTTAGACGCTTATTATTCAATGTAAAAGGGAACCAGGTGATATTTTAAGAAATACCTACTTTAATTATTAAGATTACCTGCGTAATTAAATATGCTCAATTAGAGCTAAAGTGTACCTAAATACATAATTATTATCGGAGAGCGGTAACTAAAGCAAACGTTATTGGATTCCGGTAAACAATGTTATTAGTTAGAGTCCGTGCGTCACATAAAGATACACTGCTTGCACATTTAAAGTCATCATCATCATCATCATCATCATCAATGACCACAGCATCCCTGACGGATGATTGTTGCAACGCTGTGTTAGGTATTATTTTTACGCCTTGTACACAGCTGCGCTTATTGCTGTATAAGCCTATCGCCGCGCGACACTTTTTGCCGCATAAGGGCCCGGCCCCATGACCACGGTGCGGCGTCGTAAACGTAAAACGGCGCGGCGTCGTGGCATTGCACGTTATCGCACCGTGGGAAATTACGGCGCGGCGTCGTGGCATTCCACGTTGTTGCACCGTGCGAAATTACGACGCGGCGCCGGGCAAATCCACGTTGTCGCGACGGGCAGTTTAACGTTGCGGTGCCGTGTGGAGTAGATGCATTACGTGTTGCTTTTTTAAACGAAGTGATATTTTCCATAAGAGTTCTTCAAAACTTGACACACACATTCTAAAATAATCATAAAACTTGTGATCACTTGTTTTCAGTGCTTTGTACTTCCTTATGAAATGACTTCCATCATGATTCATAATAGAAAGATATGGATTTATCCAATATCGTCTTTTCCTTTGATTTTTCTTCATGTTTCTTCTTATAAGTAACAAGAGCAGAATACGTGTTAAGGGATCCATGTCGAATTGCAGACTGATCGCAAAAATGTTTGGAGAAGTATGAGAAGGTACGGCGTCGTGGTACAACGTGACACCGCACCTTGCATCTACTCCACACGCATAAGTCGCATGTGTATTGTGAGTCTGAGGGTGAGGCTATACTACTGGCTTGATGGCGTTTGTCTCTTTTTTGTTGCTGTTCCAGCCATACTTGGTCGTGCTTCATTATTCCTGTATGCTTAGCACATGATTAGCGCGACAGTATCTCGCCGCGAGATAGATCATCCGTCCCTCTTTTGTTAATATAGCTAGTAAAGGACGGGAGATTTATCTCGCGGCGACATGCTGTCGCACCAATTATGTGCTAAGCCTACTGTGCTGAGGTGTCTACGCCACTCAGGTCTCATTTCAGCACATTTAAAGTAAAACTAAGAAAACAGTAATTTAATGAGTCGATTGTAATTTTTTTTTCTACTCCCGTACTGTTATTTGTCATTTACATGGTCGTGATCACACCTTTAAGCCCCTACCTTACAGATTTCAAGATAAGTTTATATTGTCTATTCCCTATAAACGCATTCGGGTTTACAGGCAGTGCGTTTTTTTGCATTTTAAGACACCTCGTGTATACAAGACTTAATGAAATACATGGCTGCCAAACTAATTAAAAAAAATCTGATGAACAGTAAACCATAGAGGAGCTTTCTTTTTTTAATTTCGACATCTCCCGCCCGAACTTGATGATTAATGAAATTGTGTTTGACTAAGAATATTTCTCAAATTTACAATTTTATTTAAATGTGTGGTCGTAGAAAAAGTATTGTATGCAACATTGTTTAACTGAGTCAAAAAATGGTCGTGGTGTCTTTAATAACAATTTTCGGTTTCGCCTCAAATTGTTACCCACGCCATTCACCTTTTTTGACCTCTCTTAAACAAGAGTTGCATAAAATACTATTACATACGATGCGATACGACTAGTTAAGGCCTTAATCAAAACAAAAATCACGATCGTGTCAATTGTATTACGAAAGTTAGTCATACAAACTGTATACAGGGTGGTTCATTCAAATCGGTCAGTATAGGAAAATTTTTATTTTATTTACAACAATAAACACCTAGTAAAATAAATTTAAGTACGTGAAAACAATGAATTCCATTAATTTTAGACATCATGTTTCTTAGAGACATTTACTGCTTAATACCTTCACAAACGATATCTGAATAGAAATAAGCAGGTAGTGTAGGTAGGTAAGTTATTTTTTTCAAAACAACCGGGTTCGATTCCCTAGCTGGGTACAGTGTTTTTTCAAATGTCAATGCAGTTTTTCTTTTTATCAAAATCGGTGACATGTTTCCTAAGAACAAATCTTCGTATGTCTTATAGTTTCAGACTTTCCCATACTGACCGATTTGAATGAAGCACTCTGTATAGTATACTCCATCCAACAACCTTAGGCAATAGTGAAAGGGGCAGATTTAAGAGATATAAGTTCGTATTGTTGATCTCTTTCATATAAAATTTTAATTGGTTGCCTTTTTTCAGTGCTAAAAGTTGTTACACAAAATTTTGCTTCGTAACACAAAAATCTTGACGGCAATTTTATTATGTTTTCATTAATAGTACATTACATCAGAGGCCGGGAAAATGAGAGATAGCTAACGAGGCCGGGAAGCCGTTTTCACGCCGAGGCATATATAGTGCTTTTCTCACACATACAAAGAAATACAAAAAAAATGACTGTTTTGTCGAAATAAAAAAAAAAGTTATAAATATTAGATGTCATATACCAAAGAAAAACGACCAAGATCACCTAGGTCCGAGGTGGGTATCGAACCAACGTACTCAGCTTTCGCGGCTGATGCCTGTACCCCTCGGCCACTCGGTCTTAGCAACCACCGGTCAAATTCCTCGGGTATATGCAATCCCTTACAAGGCTAGGCGCCTTTGACCATTCTCTAAGGGCAAGCACTACATGCCTGCTCCTCCTATTAGAATACTTTACAGTTTTCTAGAATAGCTAGAGAGAGCTGGTGCTGCCATCTATTGAACATATTGCGAAAGCACAAATCAAATTATTTATTAACTGAATATTTTGATTCGTACTTTTTTAATTTTTCTCCAGTAGTCACACTACTTAATACTATATAAATTATAAATATTAGATGTCATATACCAAAGAAAAACGACCAAGATCACCTGTGTCCGAGTTTTTCTTTGGTATATGACATCTAATATTTATAATTTATATAGTATTAAGTAGTGTGACTACTGGAGAAAAACTAAAAAATTACAAATCAAAATATTTAGTTAATAAATAATTGTATTTGTGCTTTCGCAATATGTCCAAAAAAAAAAGTTACTTTGCAGGCCTATGCCAAGGCCTGCAAAGTGTTATGAAATTCCATTTCCATCCCAGTGAGTTACTCCGCCCTAAAAGCGATACTTCCGAGTCTATTGTAAGGAACGTAAAGACAATATTTCGTTGCATGTTTGAGAAAAGGCCTTTAATTATGTACACAATTTTTGTAATCAAACCTAATACAAAATTGTATCGCGAAGTCGTTTGGTCTGTATTACAAATACTTACACGTACGCATTAATACGTAATATTAATGGAACTTTATCTTAAAGTATCCGATCCCCTTTCTAACAGAAAATCACCTTGTCATTAGTATGTAGGGCACGAAAATGTCACGAAACAAGGTTGCGCGAGCATGAACATGTCTCCAAAGGTCCATAGGTATACCTATTTCGGTGCCAACATTAGACGGGATATGAATAATTGTTAGGAATTGACAGGAGATCCAATTTATAAGTAGCTACTCAGGGTAACAACATCAGCTAAGCCCCTTACGGATACGTCCCTTGATTTTAGTATGATTTAAACCAGGGCATTTACTTACGATGTAAATTTATATTATTGAGCATTCAATGGCAAATACTCCATTTTAAATCTTACTTAAGAGATGTAAATTACCATGTCAGCCTAAAAACGTATAAAAGCCTCTCGTATCGGCTCTATCGGAGCAAAAAATAGGACGTCGTTATTATTACGTTCAATATGTTTGAATATTCAATTGCAATGATAATAATGTCATAAAATATAGAAAATCCTTCTGTGGGTGTCGTAAAAGTACTAAGGGATTGAAGTGTCGCTGATCATTATTTGATAAAAGAATGATGAATGGCAGCTGCGTCATCATGGTGGACACATTACTGCGATCGTCAATCCGCTTGCTCGCAGCGTGGCGATTATGAGCATTTACCTCCTAAAGCGTCTAGTCTAAAGGAGAGGCCTACGTCCAGCAGTGGACTATCATAGGCTGATGATGATGATGATAGAAAATCTAACTACTTCTAGCGACACTCGAAATTGTGGCTCTAAGCATCACAAGTTCTCTTACCAACTGAACTACGGAGATTCGATTATGGATATGTCTACGTACATACGTAGAAATTAAATATTCCATGTAACAACTAAGATAATACCTGGTCGCTAACGGGCAGATATATTATAAATTGAATTCATTATATATATAG
The DNA here is from genome assembly GCA_025490895.1 of Thaumatotibia leucotreta. Lineage (NCBI taxonomy): Eukaryota > Metazoa > Arthropoda > Insecta > Lepidoptera > Tortricidae > Thaumatotibia > Thaumatotibia leucotreta. Next base: position 59,181 of record JALPQI010004109.1, on the reverse strand, counting down.
ATACTTAAATACATACACAGCCACAACCAAGGAACAAATATTTGTGATAAATAAATAAATACACAAATAATGCCTCGCTATTAATTATAAATAATATGATGGTTTGTCTTTAATATGTAGGTAAATACCTATATTTATTTACACATTTCTGTAAAATAAGAATGTTACGTCCGTTAAGTAAAAATTGTTTCAAATGACCCCAGCCTACCCTAGCTCGTCTGCGACTAGTGTAGTGTAACACTGTAATACAACTTGTATTGGCGTAGGCAGGGGAGACTCGGTATGATTTATTGCGCCTTATTATACAGACATTGTTGACAAGACGCATACCTAACCCCACGGTACTCGCTGTCCTAATTACCTTGTAAATCATGAAATAACATTACGAGCTAAATTAATATTGCTTTACAAAATACAATAGGAGGCATATTGTAACTTGAAGTCATAGTTATATTCAGTATTGTATAGATAGGGCTGAATGGGTTAATAAAGAGTGTAACATTTTTTAATAAGGTTCCCGAGTAGCTTAGAGTTTGAATATATTTAAAAAAACTACTTTTGGCGAAGCAAAATTTCATTGGTTACAAGAAAATAAGACAATTGTAGCGAAATTCCGATACAAGTTGAACCTTATCGTACTTCCTAATTATTTAACTATAATTAGTATAATTACTGCATAAGGATAAATGTACTGCAATATTATTAAGAGGAGAATATTAATTTTAAAGTAATAATATGAAAAATGGATACGCATATTATTACCAAAAAAGGAATCTGTATGGTTTTATTAATTAATTGAAAACCATCAGTATATAAATGCATTATATGTGAATTAAAAAATATCACTAATATTTACTCGCTAGCCCTTAAATAGTAAATTACGTGATTAAAAGCCTGCTTCACCATCGCCGAATAAAAAAGATATATATTTTTTTATATATTTATTTTCAAAACTACAATTTATGTACATAGATTAAATCTAACTAATCTACTTAACCTAACCTATATCTAAGGTTGGCCCTTGTGGCATTGTACCGAGGATGCTGGCGGCATTTCCTCGCTGTATCGCAATACTGATGCGTTGTGCGAGGAAGTCACCAGCTCTTCGGTCTTTAGTTACATCAACCAGACGTTTCGCGATCTCAGCAAACAATTTGCGTGCGCTGGGGCCCCAAGAACCTAAAGTTTCTACGCTAAACGGTACAAAATCGTACTCTTTGCCGAGGCGAGATAAATATGTTAGTTCCATCATCTGTATCTTTTATCATGTGTCCGGGGATTGTTAAACAGGACATAAACCTGCTGAAATATACCGCATCGTCACTTGTTTTTATTCAAGAGTCATTTAATTTATTATTCTATACACAAGTTGGACTACATGGTACAAATCTAATCTATAGTCAGCTGCATAATATTATATCACACTATAAAGGTCGCAAAATTATGTGACACACTCTCATACCATTCTAGCTGTAGATACTTGTGTCAGATATTTATGTGACCGGCGGTGTATCATACACTGGTGAGTATTGGCAGGGTGCAAAGCGGGTGGAGGGGGTAGCCGAAACGATCGCCGCGCTCGCTGCGGCTAAAATTGACATTATGGTCGCCGACTTCAGCTGTCAAATCCATACTGCAGCAAATATTTTCTCATCGTTTTCAGATAAATATTTAATATGTGCCTAGTAAGGTGTGTTATTGTTAATTGCAATAACACCATGAAGAACAGTGACTGTAAATTTTACCGATTTAACTGTTTTCATTATTTATGAAGTATATAAGTGCTGCAATGTGCTTGCATTTCCCACTCTTATTATAAACGCAGTCGCACGATACATTCTCTACATGAGAATTGGTGTTTAGCTGTAAGTAAATTTATTTGTTAGAGAATAGAACAAACTTTTACTGAACGGTATCGAAACACAAAAATCGGCTTACATAATACTTACAAACAAAGTTGTCTTGTACGCCGTTGCTGTCACTGAAGCTTGGCCAACTGCTCGGGATTTGATAATACGGCAAATATCTTCACATGTCTTCTTGGCAAATATCTTCAACCTCGAGAACATGCCCAGCTTGCACCAATTTCATCCCTTTCATCGTCTCCGGTTGGAAAACGATGTCGTGCGTGATGGCACGAAGCCCCGTTTTAGTTATGAGTAGGCTCATTTCTAACTGAAAACAACAATATTAATGTTATTAGCAATAATGTTACTGACTGCAATTGTCCAAAATTGCCTGATATATTAAAATAACACAAAATTTAATTAATATTTTTCAAAATATTTACTTACTTCCCGCTTGAAAGCGGCGACTATAATGTCTAAAATGGCCACCTGTTAATGGCGCTGTCATCGCGCACGGTGCCAATACATTGGCTATATTTTTGGTCAATAGTGTATTGTTTTACTTCCAATCCCAACCCAGTGAATCTGATAAATTTACTACAAGCGTTTTGTAGACTCGTAAATAGTTCAGTTTTAGCTAGAACAGTGGCTAGTGCGTGTTCACGTATTTTATCGTTTTTTTTGGCAAAATTGAATAATAGCAAAATACCTTTCGGTCACTCCTTATTTGCTATTTAAAGCGAAGCCGTTTCAGCATCTGTCAAAGTGTCAATCTGTCTGGCTGTTCTTTGCCACAGAACGTGTTTAAATGTTCAGTTATTTTAAAAATGCCACGTTTAAACCTTTCGTTACAATTTATTTTTATGATACGATTATAAAAATGGATGGTCTTATAATACAAGTGATTGGATGCAAAATTTTGATATACTTAACCTAGCTCTACTTAGCTACATACCTACGTATGAAAACAACCATAAAAATACATTACCTACCTATTAGTTATTCCGAAATTACAATTTTTGAGGAGTGGAATAGTACATTTGGAGCCCAAGTGAAACGAGGGCGACAATCACCCGAGTTAAAAAAAAGTTTTTACTCGTACACGTGTATTGAATGACTTTTTTCATAACAAGTGCCTTAAAAAGAGAAATATACGCACGCGAAGCGCACGCAAAGTTTACTTTTCCGCACTAGTTAGGAAAAGGTATGTTTTTGGCAGTATCTTATTTTTGTTCTCGTATAGTGGGACAAGCGTTAGTGATATGTTTTGTTAAAGTTATTGTACCCATAGTTCCCATCACAAATCATAATTCCTGCAAAATATCGACGCAATAACCGAGAGAGCATCTTGTGACATTGCAGAATTTTCTCCTGGGAACGTGGTAGACGGATCGTGTCATGATGTACCGCCCAGACTTTATTCTTTTAAAAGGAACGTCGGTTGCAAACAAGCACAACTCACATAATGGCAAGCTTCGGCCTGTGCTTAGGTTTAATACGAATTGTTGGTTGTATGGGGTTCACACCAAGACAAGCCGAGGTTTCAATAGACATATGTATTTAGGAATACACACGAAAAACAAATTGTCACAGCGAGAGTGCGCATAGGCGCGCGGCTAGCAGAGGACTGCCGATGCCGGCCGGTTCATAGCAACGATTTTAATTGCCAATAGCACAACTTAAATTCAGCATTAAAGCTAAACAGAAAGGTACATACTTGCATTACTTGCATAGCATTTAATTACATATTTAAATATAACTAAGTACGTATAGATACAATTATTTATAAGATAGGTAAAAGGTAAGTATAATGAGCGCATCGCCAACACGAATCATCTGTGTTGCCTGTAGGAAAAGGTCAATTTTATTTAGTGGTTTTAAAAACACACGCAGGAAGAAATGGTTTGAATTTGAACGTGCCATTGCTAGTTTGCCTGCGGTCATGTGATGTCCTGCCCGAAACGTCATGAATGTTGCAATAAATGTAAGTGTACAGCCGCCATCAGATAATATCGGAACGAGCTGACCAGATCTCTATTGTCTGGACGTTAGAGTCCATGTTCAGATATTTTTGACTGTACGCGTTCAGGCTCCGAATGACTTCTTCATTCATTAATAAATTAGTACATTACGACCAAAGCCCGGACGACTAGAGCAAAAATTAACTTTTCACTAGTGCTTAATTAAATATCGACTATTCTATCGATAACCATATATTATGAACATTTTTTTATATTAAAATTTATAGATTATGCTTATTATGTTTCACTAGTAGTTCCACTTCTTTTTCAAAAATCAGATTACTTATACAAGATTTTTAAAATTAAAACATTAACTTTTTTTGTCAACGCATTATACGACACAAGTGCAAAAAACATGAAATTTGAAACGGGTGGCGATATTTTAAAACATGACCGAATTACGACGTAAAAAAGTATTTTTTAGTTACATATATCATGTTTTTCGCACTTGTGTCGTAATGTAATATTCTAAAACAGTCAAAAGTATACCATGAATTGTTCAATGTTTTATAAAAAGTTTACATAAATAGTTAACATACATTTTTCATTTCATACGATAGGCAGTGCAAAGCTAAAAAATTCAAGTAGGTATCAGAAATACACAAAACTTACAAATCAAAGCGAAAGCTTATTGTAGTTTTAGAAAGTATTGAGGAAATTCGTTTTCGTTTTATTTTATTTCGACTAAGGATTTTCCGCTAGAGAGGTTCCAGCTTCGCCGGTCAGATAAAGTGCGCTCAAATATAAAGTTTCAATTTCCCACCGCCCGGCAGACGTGCGGTGCCTTCCTGAAATGAATGCCCCTTAATCTGTCCCTCTCTCACAATTCCACATGTGCTACTCATTTAATATTCAATGTAACAGTGTTTTATGGCGTTTAGATAAAATGATTTAGCGTCGGTCGCGACGGGGGACTACTTTTAACCGTCTTATTTATGGCATGGCAACTTTTCTTTTCAGCCTGCGCGATGTTTTCAAATGTAACTGTGAATCTCAAAAAGTGGTTACATTTAAGGTTTTTTTTGTATGTTTTTGATATGTATAAATACAAATAAATACAATGTTGCCTTTTAATGTTAAACATACTTGATTCCTTCTATACTTAAAAAGTATTATCATAACAATTGTTGTGTATCTGTCATGAATAATTCTTAAGCATGATAGCCCGAAATTCAATCTCCGACCAATGGGATCGTATTAGCATACAAAAGGGTTCACATATTTTACGCAAATCCGTTATATTTTGAGTTATCTTCTCACAAAAAGGCCCGCTGCTCCTCCTGACCCGCGAAATAAATTTTATTCGCGTTTAGGTTGTGAAAAAATGGCATCGACTGATTAACTTGTTAATTTTTATTGACGAGCTTTCCACAAAGAATTCCAAGTATCGGTTGCTTGATAAAATGTTGTTAATATATTTTCTAATTGACGTACCGTTTGGAGTGATGGATTTATTCACCGGAAAGTCGCAGTTAAAACTCGAATCGAACTGTAGCTTCATTTAGCTGCGAGTATTCAAAAATGCCGTGGGAATATCAATGTGGAACGCGCGCCTTTTATACGTCTGATGATTTATTTTGTAAAATATCTCGCTGAAAAATGAGACTACAAGTGTTTTGTATGTTTTCAATTCATCTTTTAAAATCAGCGGGCTGTCCTGTCCCTGCTACCATTCTGCGGAACATTTCTGTATTTCTGTATTACTCACATGCGTGCAGCTGCGCTGCATCTCATTTCGACCGCCGACTGCACTACAAACAACCACCCTGTTATGTGAGTGTTTGAGGATAGAACACTGTTTTGGTGATATGTAATTCTGTTATTTTACAGTGAATGTTTTATCATTGGTGGTTCAACGAAACAAAACCATTTGGCTAAAATTTTAAAGTATCACGTCACTTTTGTTTCAACGCAATAAATAGAAACGCAACTCTGTTTTTGCTATTTACATTATTATATCATTTTACAATATTAAACTCCCTGTCAAAGTTTTGCCAAGATATAACAATATGAAACATAAAAAAAAGTACGCATGCGATATTTTTAAACGGTTTTTATTAACTTCACCGCGTATCAACTGTCGTCGATGCTTCAAATCTTGTGATCGATTTTTCGACCACTTCTACTGCACCGAAATCAATAAAATTTGGAACTCTTATCAAGTCCCCATGACAATGCAATATTATAATATTTGTATCCTTGTATCCTCAAAGCCTGATGCTGCAGACGTACTGCTTACCTTAACCGAGAGTGTTAGACACGTGAAAATGAAAGTATAGCATGTTTAGCATAATCAAATACTAACAGCCTGATCTTGACCTCCAACTCCTCACTCCTGATGCTGCAGTACTGCCTACAATAACCGCAAATTTAATATTTTATCGATATATGATTTTAAAGAAGTTCTTTAGATATTAAGTACAAACATGTGAATTGAATACTAGCTTCCAACTCCTCAAATCTGATACTCCAGTGTTACTGCCTGCCACAACCGCTAGGTTTAGCGATATGTAGATTTTTAAGTATTGCTTTAGATATTTGGTACAAACATACGGATTTCATTATTATCATCATATCAGCCGAAAGACGTTCACTGGTGAATATAGGCCTCCCTCAAAGATTGCCATAAGGACCAGCCCTGTACCACCCGCATCCAGCGACCTTCATCAGGTCATGAGTCCACCTTGTGGAGGGCCTACCCACGCTACGCCTTCCGGTACGTGACCGCCACTCGAGAACTTTACCGCCCCAACGGCTATCGGTTGCAAGCGCAACGAGCCCCGCTCACTGCCACTTCCTGCGGCCCTCCGGCCGATAGACTGACAGCGTGAGTGGTTAGCGTCGGGCGAGCTGTTGGGTCCGGCTGATAGACTAACGGCGTGAGTGGTTCGCGTAGGGCAGGCCGTCGGGCCTGCGGCCCTCTGGCTGTTAGAGTAACAGCGTGAGTGGATCGCGTTGGGTGAGCCATCGGGCCTGCGGCCCTCCAGCTGATAGAGTGACAGCGTGAGTGGATCGCGTAGCGTAGGGCGAGCCGTCGGGCCTTCGGCCCTCCAGCTGGTAGAGTGACAGCGTGAGTGGTTCGCGTAGGGCGAGCCGTCGGGCCTTCGGCCCTCCAGCTGATAGAGTGACAGCGTCAGTGTTTCGCGTAGGGTGAGCTATCGGGCCTGCGGCCCTCCAGCTGATAGAGTGACAGCGTGAGTGGATCGCGTAGCGTAGGGCGAGCCGTAGGGCCTTCGGCCTTCCAGCTGATAGAGCAACAGCGTGAGTGGTTCGCGTAGCGTAGGGCGAGCCGTCGGGCCTTCGGCCCTCCAGCTGATAGAGTGGCAGCGTGAGTTGTTCGCGTAGGGCGAGCCATCGGGCCTGCGGCCCTCCAGCTGATGGTCGACTGACAGTATGAGTTTATATTTTATAGTCTCGAAATTCGACTTGTCCAATGTGTACAATATAAAAATGTTAGTTTGATTTTCTCAATAAACCAAATTCATTGACATATATTCCTTATTGTCAGATCTCTGTTATCTAAGGTATTGTATGAATAACACATCCATTTGAGACACTTCAGGCATTAAGGCTGACATTTTTTTAGTGTCGGATTTCTAAAAATATCTATTCTGTAGCGATTCCTAAAATAATGTCCATTACGTTTACATATGTGGCGCGATTAAAGCGCGAGAGTTAAACGCTAGCATGCATAATTGTATTGCATATTACAAACAACATATTTGATCTAGAATAAGTAGGTATAGTATCGGAAATTAACTTAACAATTGCACTAAAAACTTGAAAATAAAATAAGTAAAAAAGTTTTAAGTTAAACGGTTTTTATTGCACCAAAAACTAGAAAATAAAAATTAGTTGTAACTAACCGTAGATGCTACTTTCTGTAGATTAGTCACGTGAAACTATTATCACTGTAGTCTTCCCAAGTCGGATGCTGAAAACCACGTTTAGCCTCTTTGTCAGTGGATTAAGCGTTACCTAATAGAAACTTTTACCAAACTAAAATAAAAACGTGGGGCGTTATTATTAAGAAACATACAAGTTAAACAACTTTTATCAAGGCCAGACCAAAACTTATTACACTATTGCTGTCTTGATTTCTATGTGTGTTCTTAAATAACTATAGTGACTTAAACACAATTGCGTACGCCCCACGTTTTTATTTCAGTTTGGTAAAAGTTTCCGATTAACGCTTAATCCACTGAGATAGAGGCTAAACGTGGTTTTCAGCATCCGACTTGGGAAGACTACAGTGATAATAGTTTCACGTGACTAATCTACAGAAAGTAGCATCTACGGTTAGTTACAACTAATTTTTATTTTCTAGTTTTTGGTGCAATAAAAACCGTTTAACTTAAAACTTTTTTACTTATTTTATTTGAGTTACAAGCGTCCAAGCACTAACTAGTGCCATACACATAGATAAAGAACAATTATAAAATACTAACTCCCTTCTATTATTACTAAATAAATGATAAATCTGCTTCAACTAAAATATATTTACACATTAAGACAAGAGTAAATTATAAATTAATTTAGAAAGCTGATAAACTAAATTCATGAGATGAAACTTATGGTAATCTAAATATCTTGATATTTGTGCACTGGCTTACAACCGTGAAGCGGATTAATCCGTTAAGCCTCTGTTGGAGTAAGATATTAAGTAAATGCACCGTATGAATGAAATACCTCAAGCTAAATTCCGAAAAGTGTTTTAAGGTATATGGGAATATACACGTAACTAAGTAGGTATAGCCTATCCACTTTTGTAAGGTCCAGTTCGCCGTAGTATTTGTATAGCGAAATTGGTCTTAATATGTGGACGCGCTATACATATGTAGTGCTTTTTAATTTGAATGGCCTTGTTCTTAATACCTTAATGTGATTGAAACTGATGCGCTTCAATATTTTTGATTAATCTTATTCCAAGTGACAACTGGCCTACGTTGAAAACAATTAAATAGATTCGCTGTTGTTTGTCAATTTCACGATTCGGGGAATCTCAATCAGCCCCGATCATGACCAATCGCTCAATCAGCTTATTTGCACATAATAGCTGTTTTGTGATTGGTTGCGGCGGTTCTCAGTCTATGGTAGAGGAGCCGATACAAGTTTTAGTGTTCCGTAGTAAACTAGGTAATAGTTTCGCCATGTCCGTCTGTCTGTTCGCAGCATTAGAGTGACCGAGTATTAGAAATTTGCAATTTCATATATGATTAGGCAGGTATACATAGGTATTAATCACGCCGATAAAGTTTTAGAATAAAATAAAGAAAAAAACTTCCTTCTGGTGAACGTATGATTTTTTTTTTTATTAGAGTCCTAAAAGAAAGTTGTGCCTGAAAGTAATTTTTTTCGGAGATAACCGCTCCAGAATAAAAAAAATTGTGTCTCTAACTTATGATTCGATGATTCGATGATGGGTCCGAAAAATATGGAAAAAAATCATGATTATAGAATACTCTAAAAGAATATTTTGAACATAATTGGTCAAGCCGTTTTTGAATAACTACCGAAACTTGCACAGAGCACGCTCAGTGTAAGGCCCGAAATTAGCTTGGCCGGTTTTTCATACTTAAATAAATACCTATAGGGTAGGTACCTAAGCATAATTATTGTGTAATGGATTTGTAGTTGTAGCTCCTGTAGTGATACAAGCGAGTAGCGATACTATCATTATAGTGAAGTTTTATAGTCACGTACCTATTTGTATTGTCCGACAGTTCGTAATTTTCGCTATACAGGGTGAAATACTTAAGTTTTATAGTCACGTACCTATTTGTATTGTCCGACAGTTCGTAATTTTCGCTATACAGGGTGAAATACTTAAATTTTTACTTTAATTTTTTGTACCTCTAAAAATAACTAACAACTGGTTGCCCCACAAGGGCCACAACCTATTTAAAAATAGGAATGTTTTTGTATATTTACAATATTAAATAAATAATATTACCTACTCCTTGAAACCTTTCCATTTCATCTTGACAAACACATTAAAAACTAAACATTTTTCGAAAACCTCTTAACAAAAGCTTTACAGAAATACAAATTGGGTCGGAATCGAAACGAACTCGTTAGTGAGTACTGTTGATTTTTGCTATAACAAGTCCCTTTTAAATGGATAATGAGCTTCGGACGACATTTTAAACCGCCCCGATCGCTCTGAGCCGATGCGATCCTGTTGACATAATCACCTAGTAACCGAGTATTCCATTTGTATAATTTGTTGCTCAAATATCAGAAAGATCGATTATGATATATATTAATGTTTAAACATAAGTAAATTGTCATCGAAACCCTGTTATGAATGTTATGTTTTAAAATATCACAGGTAATTATATATTTTTAGGAAATGATTTTGGTGTTTGTTATTTTTCATATTATGGGTACCTAATGTGTAGGCTTAAGCCGCGTTTTCACTTAGTGTTCTGAGCGAGCATTCACTCGTGGGTTGAAGAACGAACATTTTGCTATGTGAAATCCTGTTTTCATGTGCCCAAGAACGAACGAATGCTCGCTCAGGGGGGGTTACCATAACGTACTAATGCGTGTCAGTTTAGGTTGAGAGAAAAGGACAAGGCTATAGGAGTCGTATATCTCTGTCCCGTTTCCTGAACCTAAACTGAATCGCATTAGCACGTAACCCCCCAGGACACTAAATACGAGAAAACGCTTTAAGTAGCACAAGATTTGTGCGACAGTTTGTCGCCGCGAGATGGACCTTATCTTTTATTAACTAAATACATCAACTCCTTATATTTTATGGCGTCATATTTTCCCACCAACCATGTGCAAAATCTACTAGACCAATTGAGAGTTTTAGCCCATGCAATTAAAACACACTCCGGTACTAGAAAATAGCTTTAAGGGTAAATCCACAAGACTGTAACGACAGTTACCAATTCTTTCGTACGTTTTGTTAAGTTGCTCCGCACGTCTAGCCTAGCCCTGTAGGTAGATATGTGGACTCTTAAATGTCATTAATTAATATAGGAACGTACAAAAGAATTGGTAATTATTGTTACAGGCTTGTGGATTTACCCTTAAGCGTTTTCAACTTAATTTGCTTCACTATATAACTATTACGTTAACGATACAAAAGCAACTTCAAGTGTGGAATTGGTGTCATTCGAGCCCGAACTAAATTTACCAGAGAGGTCGGACCCAAGAGGTGTGACACAAGGAGGGTTGGCGCGAGAGTTCCTAACTTAATTCATTATACTGCGCCGTGTTTGTGTTCCTGAGCAGTCGACGTTGGTGGCATAGGGTTAGCAAAGACACACTCGACATGCATGAGAATGTTACTTAAATCGTAATGTTGACTTGACTCTTGTTTCACAACGATATATTATTCTAAGAATTATTATCAAGCTTAGTGGTGCAATCAGTCTGCTTATGAATTACTTATAAAACCTCTAAATAATATAAGCCCCTCAATTATTTATAGTGTTGTTTACGGAGAACATCAAGTTTGTCGTCCATATAATTTTTACGTAGGTAAACTCGTATCAAACGATTTGAGGATTTTCATTTTAAAACTAATAAAATCTGGATCAATTAAAAAATAGTAGACTGTGTCACAAGAGATTAAAATGGTATATCGTCGATTGTAATATGAATTAATGTAACCACCAAAATGACGAAATTGAGTTAAGTATACCGTTCGACTGCAAATTTCCTGCTCTATCGAACGGTGTATATAAAATATTGATATCTAGAAAAAAATGTCGAATACGTTAACAAAAACTTTGCCATTTCATTAGGTTTCTACTTTTTTTATTAACGTATGTAAAGGTTTCCAAAAATCATAGACAATATTTTAACGTAAGTACGAATTTGTAAGTACAAAACATGTCTTTCCTAATGTACTCACCATATTTTTATAAACGTCACTGCTGTAAGCGCCGTCTGCATTGTATGGCTCATAAGCAATTCGGTTTCAATTTGTGAGTTACACTAAATTCCGAAATCCACTTTTGATGATTTTCATTGATTTGTTAACGTATCTACAATTTTTTTTGAAAATATTTAACGTAAGCACCATCCATTTCCTGAACTATAAGTGTGGTCGCAGTTAGTAACTGTCTATCAAATAGACCTCTCAAAAATAAAACAAACAAGATAAATATCATTTCAATAGGATAATTAACTAAAAATATACAACTTACTTTATAAATGTCCATTTCGTTTTTTGGCCCTCCTGAAAAGTCGTCATTTGGTGGTTACATTAATTCATATTACAACTGACGATATTTCCGGCGTGGGCGTATATTGAATCCTGAGCGTAATGAAGGATTGAAGCGTTAACGCACAAGACGAAATAATTTTGATACCGTGTGACACAATACTGCTTTTCACACCACCTATGAGAAAAATGAAAGATATATTATATCACATATTTAATATTCATGCAAATAATCGATTCTGAAGAAATTTTTATCAATTATGATTATGAACGTACCTACTGTTTATTTTCATGTTTCATTGTATTTTTTTAGGCTGCCAATAGAAAGTCCTTGAACAGAAAAATGCCACTTTGAATAAGTGGTGTGAAAAACTCTTTGCAGCAGTAGGTCGCCTTACAAAATACCTACGCATCTTGTTTATTCAATTAGGTATTTAGCAAACAAAAATGAAGCAGCGATTTGATGCAATAATACTTTTAAGTGACAAAGTATTCAATTACATTTAAGCTATTACATTGCTGCTACTTATACTAGTCTGCTATGCTTAATTTATAATTATTTTAAATACCTGGCTACCTGAATAACTGTGAATAATTTAAATGTCAATTTTTGGTAGCCCTAAGCATATGCGGCCCGCTCTGCACGTCTCCTCGTCTAAACAACCACCTGATTGACACCTATCTATCTACCAGATAATATAGTTCCTGCTCACATAAACTTAAGATATGGTTCAAGTCACTCTGCGTAGGTAGGTACTGGTACTAGTACGAGATCATTTGTATGAAATGGCTACCAGGGAGGAGTTTATGTTTAGAAGAGTACAGTCACGTCTAATAATATGTATACATATCGGAACGTATGTCAAAGGCATAAAAGAATCAAAATCGTATACATATTATTAAAGCCGACCGTACAAACCTTGTATTATAATATAAGAGTGTAACTATACATTCCTCGGCCCACAGATAAAATATAGGGAAGATTCCGTGTATTAAGACATACCTGAACAAACTATTGTCATCCTTTACCATCTCAAGACGTATTCCATAAGGAAAAGAGACAAATAAGGTAGCTCTACGTGGTCTTGAATTCTATCAATGACTCCATTTTCTTGAACAATGCTACCAACCTGACTAGATAAAATGTCATTAACTATTAGTGTTGTCCAGTCTTCATCGTATGCTTTTTATCGGCAATAATAATATTTTTACCAAATTAGGTAGCGAATACAGTAGGAATAAACCTTATTTCCTACTCAGAATCACGATCTTCTGCGATCCTTAATACCTATGTCATGATTTCTAAATCTACATTTTAGAATAAAAATAAAATCACAAAATTAATGAAGTTTTATCTTAAATTAAAATGTCAAATGTCATAAGAAGTGTTCTGTCTAAAACGTATGCCACTAGTTGGCGCCACATAGCGGTAAGGTCTCGCTAAGAAACAATTATCTAGCCTCAAAGAAAAACTAACTAGAAGGTCATTTTATTTTTTTACATAATTTTATTAACCCGTACAAATCTTAGAATTTAGACAAGTTTCTGGACCTGACGCCTCAGTGCTGCCGCCCTGGTGAACGGCATTTCAGAAAACCCTCATTATAACATGTTTTATGGAACTGATCATCCCTTAAAGCATACCTAACAATTTTCGTATGATGGCTTCTTTGTAAAATTAATCACATGTGTGTCATTATTAAACTAAACTTAATTTACTTTCTGGTTGACATGACATTGGATGATTACCAAATATGGTGGGTACTACGTCAGAATGTAATCACTTATGCGCGTACCCTTGCCTGAAACAACAGCTTCAAAATGTGCGGAGCATATTATTTTTGAATACTTTTTAGGGAACCAGTCGTCTGCCTTTTTGATATTTTTGACCCATAATAGCCTTTGTTCAGTGTCCTGTGGCAACCTGTTGGAAATTAAAAACATCGAATCATTTTCTGAGTTGGCTATCAATACATTTATCGATATCACGATCGGTCTCTTAGGTACAACACTATGCGATACAAATATTTGAATCCCACTATTTATAATTACATTACGAAGGCAAATACGAATGGTTAATTCACAAAACTACACACATGTATCCGGCAACAAATATTGAATAAGATTTTCAGTTACTTTTACCTTAACAAGGTTCGAAATCTTAAAATTCAAGTCAAAACTAAATTACGGGTGAAACGTAATGTCTTTATTTTGTTCATTCAGGTAACCCTTGCGGTTTTTACACCCTAGGACTACACAAGTCATCACTTTTATCACATTCCGTGCACTTATCGAACAGAAAACATGAAACATTGATACATGAAAAGCTTTATTTTAATCACTTTTACTATTTGCGGTTTAGGTGCACTAGTATACCCAAACAAAGATCGTTGACAGGCATTGCCGGCGTCACCCACAGATAATAATAGACTCGGTCTATAAATTTATAAGTCTATGCCTCGGCCGCTATGAAGTCAATCCTGACACCTGTCATTTCAATACATTTTCATGTGTCTAAAGTTTGCATTGTCGACAGATAATGTATGGAACTGACAGCTGTCAGGAGTGACTTCATAGCGCTGCGGCCGAGCACTGTAGCATTGTTTAAAATCGAAATGATATAAGCTTAGCGTACTATAAGATTCTGAAGTATTTTCGTATAAATGTAAAAGTATCTAGTTTAATAAAACCTACCAATTTTTCTACTATAACTATTTAGCTACTTTCCCCATTCAACTGTCCTAGAAATCACTACTCAGTTACTCACCCCATGGTATTACTTTTAGTGTTACTAAATATCTTAACAGCTTTAATACTTGTACAGTCGGGTTCTAAATCGCATGGACAGTTTATGAATGAATTCATTCATAAATCGCCCATGCAATTCTGAACGCCACTGTACAATAGCCACGTGAAACAAATTCAGTAAACCAGTTTCCTGATTTCATGATACCCATCGCGACAACCGAAAGCGAGTAACAGAACTCATAATTTGCTTCTAGCTTTGCAATCAGCTAATGTAGGTTCTAAGACATATAGGGAAAGCAAATTAATTATCTACGACTTGGGATGTTCCGTGTAACTAGCTAATACGGTCCGGATGATCCCCGTAACTAGATCTAATACTAATTAAATCTCATTACATAGTTACATACCAACAACTCGTGAAATCCACAAAAGGCTTTGTCATTGATCTTAATCCGGTGATTATTGGTCCTGAATCTTGTAAGTAGCTGATCTGTATTTGAATCTATTTGATGAAGCCTTAGTCGTGGATTATTAATTAAGGAGTTCAACCTAAAATCTAACTGTTTATTGTGTAAGGAGTAGGTAAGTATTGATAATTATCTCGTCGTTTGTCTCGTCGGTCGTCTTATATCGTCTGGAGATACTAGCCGAACCAGTGAAGATATACCTAAGTACATTGCAGCGGTATCACAAATGAGATTGTAGGACCGTGTGAAGTAGAGGACCGGGAAAAGTCTGTACCCGTAGCATGAGCCGCCGCTACGTTATTAACGCGCGTTTACTTTCTATCCGGCTCATGGAGCCCACCACCGGCTCCGTAACAGAACTGCGATGAACTACATATTTTAAAGACAAACGGGTCTTAATTGCGTAAACTTACGTTTAATTATATTCTGACGTTTGCGTCTGCCTGCGACCACGGATGTAACGTCATGCCTGAAACGTCAGGATATAATTAAACGTAAGTTTACGCGATTAAGACCCGTTTATCTTTAAAATATGAGTTATAATCGTGAAAGTTCAAACTTCAAATCAATGCGATGAACTAATTACCGATGAATATTAGTGCAACAGAATTTTAACGTGACGAATGTTAGTTCGAAAGTAGTTAGAGTGCGACAAATTATTAGCCGACGAGCGGAAGTGCAACGAACGTTAGGGCAACGAACGTTAGTGCGACAAACGTTAGTGCGACAAACGTTAGTGCGACAAATGTTTGTTCGACAGTCAAAGTTACATTTGTCACTTGTCAATACTTTGAGTCCTGGCGCATAAATATTTATACAAAATGTTTATTTTTTTGGTAATTTAGCTCTTATATCATAGGTATAGACTAGATTTAGGAGCAAAATATGAGTTTATTTATTTATATTCTCAAGTGCAATAAGTCTTCGTAAATGTTACTGTACGTCAAAGGGGCTTAAAATATAATTATATAATAATTATCATACATTCTGAAAAAACTCATTGGTATGAGGCAGAATTTGAACCCATGACTTGAAAGTTTAAACCACTCAGCCACTAACTTTTTATTACATTAGCCATTTGTCACATGATTTTTCGTAATAGTACATTACTATAGAGGACGGGAAACGAAAGGTTACAGACCAAGTAGATAGAGATACGCTGTAACCTTGTTTCTCGCCGAGATATGTATAGAGCTTTTCTCAAACTTGCAATGAAATGAAAAATCGACAGTGACTATCACAGTTCACAAACAAATAAGTCCAAGAACGAAACGAATTTACAAAATAAAATAAAAACAACTTATAAGTATAAACGTCAATTTTTTTTTTAAACTATTAGAGATAGTTTTTACCCGGTGACATTGACATTCTTTTTTTTCGGTGAAATGCCAAGATGTTTTGTCACTTTACATGTTACTTCCGGTATTTAACTTTTTAAAGCAAGTTCCTTTCGGTACTTTACAGTCCTAAGACTGCAAAGTAGTTATGAAATGCCTTTACATATCAAATTCAATAATCGAACCAGCGAGATGGTTGGTTTAATTTAACGTACATATGTAATGCCAACATTTCATTGCAAGTTTGAGAAAACACCTTTAAATTTCAAGTTTGGTAGGATTGTATCAAATAATTGAAATGGAATGTAAAAGCAAGTATTGTCTTACGCAAAGATTGAAAGTTATAAAGGCAATTTCACCGGTAGGTAACTCCACGTCAGCGGCAGAATTGCTTGAGTGAAACAAAACAACCTTCAAGTTAAATTACCTCACAAATCAAAGAATTCTTGGGCATTAGGCACTTTAAATACTTTCGAAGCGCTTTACGGCTCAATTGCTGCAAAAAGACTGTTCACTTCCCTACTGTTTCATGTTTAGGGATGAAACAATAACTTATTTGAATATTGTCGGTATGTTTTCAATTACCTAATTCAGTTTTTGTAGAAAATTCAATGATACATTGTGCATTAAAGGATGTAAGTACGGAATTACTAACGAGAGTGTTAGGCGGAGGGCTTTTAATGACTCGAGTTAGTATTCCGCTTACCGACCGTGATGCATAAAATGTTTTTCCTCACACTTGCCGATAAAAAATAAGTTTTAAGACAAAATATTATTAATGACGTGCTGCCATTTCTATTACTCCTTAGGGAATTTCACTTTTCTATTACTCCCGCTACGCATGCAAGCAATGGCACGCTTAGACGCTAGTGATGAAAAATAATTTTTACACCACCTATTCGAAAATGAGATTTTTCTTTCCTGCTAGGATCGAACAAATTGGCACTTTTCTGTTCTAGGTTTTTCTATTGCCAGCCTAAGTAAAAATAAAATTTGAAAATAAATAGTACGTTTATAATCGATAAGGATTTCTTGAGAATCGCGTATACTAATATTAAATATATATTTTATCTTTTAGTTTTCTTATAGGCGATGTGAGAAGCAGTGTCTATGTGTCACGCGATATTAATATTAGTCTTGGGCGTTAACGCTTGAATCCCTCATTACGCTTCGGATTGCACTTTAAATTAAATCATTGAAAAAACACAATTACTTCTCACCATGATAATTTGTAATTTTGAAGGTTATTTAATAGTTCAAAAATTTTATTTACATACTTATGAACCTATGAATGAAATATTTAATTCATTATATGATTACATTTGCCAGGAGTCGCCGTAAAATAAACGCATTCTATGTGATGTACTAGTATCTCTTTAAAAATACTGCAAATACTTGAAGGGATTTATTTAATCGATATATTGACATTATGCCATATCGTTCAATTTGAACCTTCGTGAGATATAATACTTAACATAAAATATGACATGTTTATTATGGCAAAACTCTAAATTAACACCTTTTAATTTAATATTATGTTGAATGTATTCTGTGATTAGCAATGTACCGAGGAGTAGTTTCATAAGTTGCAAAACTTCTGTAGAGAATGTTCTAACCAATTTCAATTTTACAAGCAATTTAATCATGCCAAAACCGTTGTATATGATACGTGTTTACTCAATTGTGAAATATAATATTCTTCATAACACTTTTTTATAAGTTCTCATGGAAACTTTGTCAATGAGAACTTGCTCTTCAGTTTTGAGAATGTTCTGCAACTTGTACATTGCTATCTGTGATTAGAATTCTCACTGCAGTTTCTGTATCATTTTGTACATTTTGGGAGCAAAAGGTTTTTGTTTTAATAATGATAACAAAACTGACAAAATTACAATGACGTAACCTACGGACGGTACAGAGACGAGCTATGGGAAATACATAGAGAATCTAAGTATTTTTTACTAATATTACCGATCTAATAAAGACAACAAAGGTTCCCCTTATTGCAAAAATATTAAATATTTTAAATAAAATAAGATTACCAATATTTTACGATTAAAAACGATAGCAAAAATGATTCGGCACTGAAATGGTTTCCTTCCAATAAATTCATAATTATCATTCCCAATTAATAGCATTCTCTTAAAAAAATGTAATATCTCCCTATCTGGTAGCCTAGACAGCGGGTAGGTATCTTTAAAGTAAATGTATTTATTAACATATTGTAACTACTTCCCTTAAGACCCCTTAGATAGATCGTTTCAAAAACTACTAATATTTTTTTCAAATATTTGACAAGATAATGTCGTGAAGCCTCCGTATTCACCATTTAACGTTTTGTTTATTAGGTACTTATTTTTTTAATAATTATCAAACGGGTTACGTAATTTAAGTCGATAATTGCTCGACATGTTTCGATCCATTTAGAGGATCCTCATCATGGAGTACCCGTGACCAAAGCCCGACGTGTACTGCGGGCTTGCGCTCTGCTAGAGTGGGTGCTGGCCACGGGCAGCGCTGGCGGGGGCTGGCCGTTTGATAAATATTTAAATAATATGTGGGTCATTTGCAGAAAAAGTGTACCTTTTAATTTTTTTTGCGATCATGGACGATCATTACTTTTCAGTTATGAAACAAAAAAAATTGTCCCTAATGTCACGAAAATAAGTATGTAAATTGAGATTACTCAGCTTAGTTACTGATAAAAAAAATCTCAAATTTGGTACAGAATTTTTCATACCTTTAGTATGGGAGTAACTAAACTGAGAAATCTCAATTTACATACTTATTTTCGTGACATTAAAAGGTACACTTTTTCTGTAAATGGCCCATGTTTGAGTCTTACGTTGGTTATAATTCTAAAATACTTCAATTTTTCCTTCATCACTCGCCTCGCGCCTTTTATAGCCTGCCTTTTTCGCATTTCTATGAACCCGGAATTGAAAAGCCTTAACAGAACTAAGCAGAAACGCCATCATTATCAGCTACGTGCTAACTACCGCGAATACGATCAAACCCAGTAAACAAAGAGGCGGAGTAGCCAATAAATCTACAGTCTTTAAATTTTGCACTGGAAGCTCATTCCAACTTAAAACATATTTTTGATTTGATACCTTTTAATTATTTGCGAATGTAAATAATTGCGTGTGAATATTTTTAATAGTCTTAAGCAGTAATTTTTAGGGCTTCGTAGTAATGACCCTTATAGTTTCGCCATGTCCGTCTGTCCGCCTGTCTGTCCGCAGCAGAGCTTCATGGCCGTTAGGACTAGAAATTGGCAATTACTAGGGAGTAGAATAAACTTAGAAAAAATATTTTCATGTTACCTCCTCTATTCGTAAAGTGGGAATTATTTCTTTATTTTACTCTAATTCTATAGTTTTGGTAGATATTGGTGAACTGGGGGGCTACCACGATCTACTAATGCGATTCACTTTAAGGCCTAATCTTAATCGCGATGTGTGTAACATCCTACATGGGCTAAAAGCTTCATTACTGAAAATGTGAAAACTATGAAGCTCCAATAAAGCTCTGTAATAGGGAAATCTAAAGTTTAGGGAAAAGTATAAAATAAACAAGGTATGGAGAGAAAAAATAAAATATTTATTAAATTAAAATTTCTTATTAGTTTTACAATTAAATCTAAGGACTCTACAAGCTCTGTATCTCATTTGGTCTGGTTAGGACTTCATGAGATACACCGTCATGATTGCTAGGGCCAAATACCTAAGTCAGGAAAACATGACGGTACAAAAACCTGACGCCAAAGGTTAACCTGCACACACACACAAAAATAGAAATTAATATAATAAAATATTGATAATAGCATGATCATCTAGTGGTAAATTGGACAACATTATGATAAGTAATAACCCAAATCCTCTGAGGTATGAGAAAGGTTACAAAGTCCATGTCCGAAATATATTCCAACAAACACAATATTATCAAAGCCATTTGAATATTCTACACAATCTTAATACTAAACCGTTATTATAAACACATACATATCAAGGGCAATGTCTGAACGATAGCCTCAGCGTGGACAGATTCTATATAAACCATATCGGGTATTTAGAAATGCAAGCCGATGCAAAACCCTCAGGTATGTCAGTATAGCAAGAATATCCAAACGCTAGGAATAGATCCGAAGATACAAATTCCGAGACTAAGAATAAGAATGTGACAATATCCCTCTCAAGATGTTCATATGTATGTATATAATATATTTGTAGGTAGTATGGTTTACAATTATAATAAACATGATATCACATTTGAATATGTATACTACTAGACCGCTTAAAACTAACTTATTAAATAGATGACGCTTATGTTTTATACAGTGTTAATAAACCCATACATATCAAGGGCAATGTCTGGACGAGAGCCTCAGCGTGGACCGATTCTATCTATATAAACCATATTGGGTATTTAGAGCTGCAAGCCGATGCAAAACCCTCAGGTATGTCAGTATAGCAAGAATATCCAAACGCTAGGAATAGATCCGAAGATACAAATTCCGAGACTAAGAATAAGAATGTGACAATATCCCTCTCAAGATGTTCATATGTATGTATATAATATATTTGTAGGTAGTATGTTTTACAATTATAATTAACGTGATATAATATTCTAGTATGTATGTCGCATGATTTAAAGATTCCCATAATGTTATGAGACAAGCTGTCTTATTCAGAATCCGCATTACCTATAACAGAACCCCATTCGACCACAGTACTGTGAATTGCACATCAATGCACAGTATTATTCAAGCTCCATGGTAGCAAGCCCAGCCCGAAGGCATGAGACGACCTAGTCAATAGTCTGTAAGATCGTTAAGCTTCACACTTTATAGTCTCGCCCATATGGTATAAAAGTTTGGTTATAAATATATAATTGGGGTCTTTAACTACAAATGTTAGCAAACAAAGATACAGATTTCTGATCGGATGCTAATTAGATGTCTTGTCCGAATAGATCCAGGCAAGCATTCTACTTCGCGAGTTAAAGTTGTGCGAATCACCCTTTTCAAGGATCTCGCGCGAACCTCGAATAAAGACCGCAGTCCTACCATGAAACTCGTAGTCTCCTATCAAAATAGATGACATGTAAGAATACCCCCATAAACCGGGTATAATCACACCTTCAACAATCATCAGTAGCCTGAATCACATTATCAAAGGAATGTAATGCCCGACCCCATCGACGACTTTCTATTCAGGAACCGTATTACGCAAGAACTGACCAAGTATGACCATACTACTGAGAATTGCACATCAATGCTCAGTATTATTCAAGCCCCATGGTAGCAAGCCCAGCCCGAAGGCATGAGACGACCTAGTCAATAGTCTGTAAGATCGTTAAGCTTCACACTTTATAGTCTCGCCCATATGGTATAAAAGTTTGGTTATAAATATATAATTGGGGTCTTTAACTACAAATGTTAGCAAACAAAGATACAGATTTCTGATCGGATGCTAATTAGATGTCTTGTCCGAATAGATCCAGGCAAGCATTCTACTTCGCGAGTTAAAGTTGTGCGAATCACCCTTTTCAAGGATCTCGCGCGAACCTCGAATAAAGACCGCAGTTCTACCATGAAACACGTGGTCGCCTAACAAACTAGATGATTCATAAGAACACGCTATAAACCGCCACGACCATACCTTCAACAATCAACAGTAACTGTACTGCATCACATTATCAAAGGAATGTATTGCGGATCCTATTAACTACAACGTTATTGTTAAATGCGGTCAATTCCAATGCAGAATAATCAATTTAGCATTTTAATAAATTCTGTGAATTATGTGTACCGTTATCTGATGTAAATAGCGTTAATTGACAGTAGGGTAATATAGACTTAAACGTTTCAGAATAAGTTTCTTGAACCACAATCAATTTGTTGCCAATATTAAATCTGGATCACTTTCGAGTCTCAACTCCATAACGCACACGTTACGTTATACCGTTTGTAATCATCGTAATGAATCACGCAATCATAGTTTCTAATATACTATTGATGGACCACCGATTTATAATGAATTACTTGAATTACTGCGCGATTCGTTAACAAAGAGTCGCATCCAAATAAGTCAAGTAATTGGAGGAACTGCTCACAGCCATTATTTATCACATTAAGCATAAAGATATTGAATAGCAGTACATTGCCAATCAAGACGATGTAAACAGCAATAATTATGTATTATATTAGAATATCGTAGTTATGTCGTAGGTAGATGTTAAATCTAAAATACCCTTAATTCTAAATGAAACCGATATCCGCTTAAACGGACGATTATAATGTAGGAATAACGGTGGCGACGCAACACGTAGAGCTCACGTGAGCAGTAGCGCAAAGATGCAGTAGCTGTATATGGCGCCGTAATGTATAGAGTAGCTGAGCAGTGTCGACCCAACACGAAGCACGCGTGTAGCGGTGTCGTGATGCCGTCTGTACATGGCGCCCTCTCTCTCGTACACACGAAACACCGGAAAGTAGAAAATATCATGTTTATAACAGGTATTAATAAGAAGTTAATAGTTTGGACCACGGATTATAATTGAACGGAATAATAGGAAAATAATCAAAGAGCAATTCAAATACCAAAATCAAATCAAGCAATTATTGCCCATTAATGTTCTGTTTAATAGATGAATAATAAATTATAACACTAAATAAAGAATCAATTAGACCATTAAATAGTGGGATTCAATTAAACCAGATCCTAGCTCGCTCTCCACAATATTAATAAAATATATTTAAGTTTAGAAATATTTTTCAATATGGCACACAATTAATTAATTAATGTTCTGTTTAATAGATGAATAATAAATTATAAATCTAAATAAAAAATCAATTAACTCATTAAATAGTGGGATTCAATTAAACCAGATCCTAGCCCGCTCTCCACAGCATTAATATAATATATTTAAGTTTAGAAATATTTTTCAATATGGCACACAATTAATTAATTTGAAGGGTAAATAATCCTAACTATTAAATAAACCAGAAGCAACACACCAGTTCAACGGAGTCCAGTCAAGACAAAATGACAGACGCCTTTGAGCGTCACTTGCGACCGATGGAGTATTTGATGCTGATATAACTGCTGATATCTCCACACCCTTGATCCCGTGGATGATATAATTATGCCTCTCGCCGATGGACATGGACCGGAAATGAGAAATATTTTATTTAATTACCTACTAACATTTGTACACTATAATATAATGGGCTGTCATTTAATACGGAAAATAATTATCTTAACACCTTCTCTGCGGCAACTAGCTTGGCTCATCACTAACCATACTTTGTAAAGGGTCGAAAGACCCCCAACCGCAGTGAACGCGTTAGATATAACAGTCTACTAAAATAATGCTATAACTCAAAGGATGATATTAATGTTTAAGGTGTTATAACTAAATGAAATAGCACTGAAATCAAACCAAATTTAAGGCAAACACTATCAATTATTAGCAAATCAAAGTATTTATAAAACGCCGTTATAAAACAGTTTATTAAATTATTAACTTTTGAGCATCACATTTTAACACTAATGCAATTGGCTTAACTTGTAACTAACCATATCTAGTACGAAGTCGAAATACCCCCTACCGTATTGAACGTGTTAACACATGGCGTATCTATACAACCTACACGAATCATAATGCTGCGCGTTCCACTGGTTTACTACTATCGACTAAAGAATACGGCAACCGAATAATTAATACAGAATTATTTAGATAACCATGTTACATTATTAAAATGTTACTCGATTATGTTCGTATTGCCGTTACGATGAATATTATAAAAGTAAATTAGTTAAATTAAATCAACCGTACACACAACGACCACAAGCAATGATTTACTATTATGTTCTTGTCATAGATTGCAATTTAAGATTCAATTTGTATGAAAACCATCCGGACACGGGCCCTGTATCCAGATACCCTCACACAAGCTGGACCCCAATTACAAGCTAAAACTAATTCAATCCTTATTAAATGAATATTAATAACTTACGTTCGCCCTTGTGTCGGTTTGCCATATTCTTATAGTCATCACTAATCGACCAGTACAATTCGTTACCACTTAGTAATTCTATAAAGCATTGTCGAAAGTATATCGGAATAATAACTAATCAATATTTAAACTATGAATAAGCACGATTAAAACACAGTTACACACATAACAGAAACTAGATATTCGGCACGCTCATCTCCAAAGAACAACGTATCCATTTAATTTTCAACAGAATCTGAATCTACCCACTTTATAACATATCGCTGGAATCCCGTATGATTCGATGCACCTATTATTCTACAAATCACAAAACAATGCCTTTAAATATAAAGAATGCCAGAGGCGACGTACCATATCCATGTGGTGCATCCTTTGTGCGCCCAAATGCCGGGTGGTACCGCATTTCTATCTTCGAATCACGCCCAGGAATGGTGTTACTCGCCCTATGCCTCCGCTGCCGTAAAGTCTGCCTGCTATATCTGTGAACAATTCTAAACACGATATGCCTTACGCACTAAACTCACTGACTTCCTTACGACTCGACGCTCTGCCGACGAAAAGCCTCGAATACCTGTTACACTCCCTTAAGTCAGATTCTCTCAACTCTCATTCTCAAACCCTCAATTGTTCGTTCATTCGACGTCTTTGAATCACCTCATACTGAACATCTTTTACCATTGGCTAACAACAAACTAGCTCGAATCTGATTGGTTGAAATTCTACCCGCTCTGTTTCATTCCATAGTATCCTGAATGAAAACACTGACGTGCAATTGTAGGTCACGTGGTACGCGGCGACGTCATGATATTTTAAATCGAACGCCTACAAAAAGAATGAAAGCAAAGAATTATCTTCAATTGATGTCGATACGTTACATGTGTCAGTTCGATAGAATAACTGTCAAAAACTGACTAGCAAAAGTTAAAAACCTAAACTGAATTGCATTAAGTCAGCCTCCGTAGCCTAGTTGGTAGTGAGCATGCCTACGAAGCTGGAGGTTCCGAGTTCGAATCCTGGCGAGGGCATTATTTGTGTATTTATTTATCACAAATATTTGTTCCTTGGTCATGGCCGTCTATGTATTTAAGTATCTATATGTATCTATCTATTATATATATCGTCGCCTGGTACCCACATCACAAGCCTTAATTGAGCTTACCGTGGGCCTAGGTCGATTTGTGTAAGATGTCCCAAGATATTTATTTATTTATTTTATTTATTAAGAGATCACGGTAGCCCCCCTGGTCTTTTAAAAAGAATAAGGGTCCCAAAAGAAAGTTTCTTCATAAGTCAATATTTTCGGAGATAACCGCTCCAAAATATAAAAAAATCGCCCCGTTCTATAACGGGTTCAAAAAGTATGAAAAAAATTACGAATAGTGGGCTTATAGAATACTTAAATATAAGACTATTTCTAACATAATCCGCCCAGCCATTTTTGAATAACTACGGAACCCTACACTGAGCGTGGCCCGACATGCTCTTGGCCGGTTTTTAAATTATTTTCTCTACAGCAATATCGTAATGGTGAGCACCCATGGTGTAACAAGAGCACCGATATTTAATATTATTAGGTCGTCAAAAAGAGATACCGAGTGGATGTTATCCATGGATTTAGAATATGGATATGGATTTGACAACGTAATAATAATAGCAAGAACGAAAGGGATGGTCTTATGAAACATTTTACTTGTGGAAGTGAAAAGGTACGATAATCGTCCGTCCTTATCACTGTGCCACTATTTTTTGTGTGTGTGCGTGTGTTAGATGCTAAGTCTAAGTGCCACACACACAAGTATCTTCTTAGTAGTAAGTGACTATGTCTATCCCTCTTAGTGGCACACTGTGTGCGGCCCCTCGATGTTATCTAATATTTTATTTTTAACGTAACTGTACAGACCGAAGAGCTGGCGACTTCCTCGCGCAAAGTAACAGAGTTGCGATACAGTGAGGAAATGCCGCCAGCAACAGCATTCTCGGTACAACGCCACAAGGGCCAATCTTAGAGTTAGGTTTGGTTAGTTAGATTAAATTTATGTATCTATTTAAAACTAAAGTAATATTTATACGTAAAAAAATATTGTACAGGTACCTCCACGGTTCGAGTATTATAATGACTTCAATTGACGTCAAAATAACTCTCTAATTTGCATTTTAGGTTTAGATTTTTCTTTTAGTTTATGGGTGGATATTGGGATTTTTTCTATTGACTTTTTTTCAAGTCGGTTTTATTTTTTTCTATACATGCATGTAACACTGAAAACATGAACTGAAAACTATATTTTTTATCATACATTAGGTAAAATCATTATCACATTTTAATTCTGTATCTAAGTGCAATTGAAATAAAAACTGAACCATCGTTCTTCATAATTATGTATAACCTCACTGGTGGATTCATCAAGTTCGCGGAATATTAAGTTTATTCAAGTTGTATAGCAAATTGCGATAAATCAGACAGTCAAAGTAAAACGCTACGTAAGACGTTAAGCGGGCGATAATAGCAGTGGAATCGCACTAATGAATTAAACTTCGTCCTCCCGACTGACGCAGTACGCTATTACCGCAGACTCTCGTGGGTCAGGCGCCTCTGCGGCCCTACCGCGAATAACGAAATCCGCAAATTTCGAGGGTTTGTCTCTGTCACTCTAATGACGCCTCCGTTGAAGCGACAGAGACAAATGCTCGAAATTAATGAATTTCGAGGGTCACGGGAGGTAGTAGGCCTGGCTTGGTGCTACAAAACTGCAGATCATGTTCTGTTTGATTGTCGTAATGAGGTTACTTGGATTAACAACTGTATTTTTCTTAAGAATATTAATCTGGAATTTTAATTTTACTCATTTAGACGTCAATATGTGGCTTATGGTGGTCATGTGCTTACACACGTCACTTTCGCACTCGTATGCTTGTTAGAACGTGACGGAAACGAAGACAAACGATTAAACATGGTACCACCAGGCTCCAATTTCACCACGGCTACAATTGTAAGTTACATATGTAGGGCTACAATTGTCAAGCGACAGGTGACATATTACAATTTTAAGAAATATTTTCTATAGAAATGCTTACAAATATGACAGGCATTTTGGTACAATTGTATGTATTACAATTATGTTGTGAAACAAGAATTATTATTTTTAGGCGACATATTTGTAGAATTGTCGGTGAATCTTGATATGTGATTAAAGATGTGTCGGATTTGTGTGACAATTGTAAGTAATTTTTCGTTGTTGATACACGTGTACGTACCTAGTTCAAAATGGTTTTCCATGCAAGTAGTAGTGACGCTGGTAGTCATAGTAACAGTGATCTTGATGAATTCGCATAAATAAGAAGATACAAAAAAAAAAGTAATAAAAGTCGCGACGAATATTGGCTTTCTTGATTCATTGTATTTTAAGAATAATGAAATACTCATATAATTAAAATAATATTAGATTTATATTATTTTTAAGATATCATATTATTTTTCAATACAGTTGCTCAAAAATTGCTCTTTTTTTGGCTGTTTTTCGTGCGCAAAGTTCGTTTTTGAGTACTAGTGCTTTAACTTTTCCAATTTTTTTTATTTATAGTCGTTCCATTTCGTGCAACTTACAAAAGAGTTTTTACGTTACTTTACCAAGACGAATTAAAACTAAAAACCTACTGCTAATGCAAAACGATTAAAATATTGATGTATATTTTTTTAAATTGAACATTGAAAAACATTTGTGAGAACGGAACGGTCTCGAATCGCCTGTCATACCTACTAGAGGCATTTTTTTTTTAATGCAAGCATGTAAGTACCTAAAAGCAACATTTTATTTTTGTTTTTAAACAATTTAAATATTTATATACACAGAAAATCGAACATGGTGTTACGAAAGTTATTAAAAGTGAAAATTTATACATTTAACTTTTTTTTACTTATAAATAATGTATTTTCAAATAAAAACTATTACCCCTTAAATTATGAATGCAAGTTTTGGAGCTAGAAAAACACCTTTTGTCTGTCAAAATGTTCATTGTCAAAGTTACTACTCATAACTAAGTATTTTGTTTAATAACTAAGTATTTTGTTTAAATTGTTTATCATCTTTTAATTGTTTGCAACTGTTTTGAAAAACGTCGTTCGATGCACGCGCGGAAATATTATTCTTCACTCGTCCCAAGTCTTGCCACTCGCCTTTTACTCGTGGATATCTCGGAACTCGTGAAATAATGACATACCTTCCGTACTAGCATCTAAATGTACTAATACAAGTTTAACACTAGCTCCTATTTTATTTTGTATCCGAACGATATTTTTCATCGCTTTTTGGCCACCTACTAGGCAGTATGGCTTAGTGCTTTTGCCTGTAGATGTAAAATTAAAAAAAATGGGGGGTCTACTACGAAGGTTTCGTCATTCGACTACGAATCGATACATTTAATATCTATCTCTTTTTTCAGCAACGGAATGAAAGTGACGGATGTAATGAAGTTAATGTTCTAAGTTCGTAATTCACCCCACAGTATGAAAATATGACCTGCGACTAAACAACGATACGGAAATATAAAAAGTTAGTTTTTCTCACTCTCGCGTTGCATATTGCTCACTAGTTTCAAGTAGCAAAACCGCCATGCTCGAGCTGCTGAGGTGAAAATAAAATTGATTGATGTTTGAGTATAAACACTTTTATGTATTAATACATTAGATACATTTTTCCCTCTGTTTATTCGTGACAATTGTGTTCTACAATTGTATTCTACAATTGTCGCACCTGTCATCGTGGTGAAACCGATAATTCTACATATGTCAAATTTTGATACAATTGTCACACTTGTCAGCGTGGTGAAATTGGGGCCAGAAGCCTTCATGTTGTCAAAATGCAACTACAATATAAATGATGTTCGTATACTTATAGGTAACTAAAGTCATGAGTTAGATAACACAATAATTATATTCCACAAAATAATAAAAAAACGACAAAAGGTTCATTACGATTTTATGCATTTTTTGCTTTCCACTTCAACATATACAATACTTACTAGATATTTCTGTATTTTATTTTAATTTTATCTTTTTAACAAACTCATGATGAAGATTCAAAATAACCTGGACTGACATTTCTTCTAATACCATAATTAAACACGAGTAAAAATTACATCACATAAAGCATTGGTGCATGAACACCTTGAAAGCGGTCTAACAAATTTCAAATTTCTAGACCAGTTGCGCGTCAGAATATTCAGAATCCTCGTAAATTAGATAGCCGAGAACGTGCGCCAAATTGGAACATACGTATTTACGTAGCTTATTTACGTTATTCAAAATATTTTCAGTGTCATGAGATAAAGGTGTGGCCTCTCGGGAAATTACTGCCGAAATCTCGCCGTCTCGACTATAGACAGCTCGCCAGCCGCCTTTGTGCCTCGAATCAATTCCCGTAACTTATCTGCATATTTTATAATGCGAGACGAAGTGACGGAGCGGTATTAGGTAAACTCTATAGGGATGTTAGCAGTTTGTGGAAAAACCCTTGCGAGAAGAAATTAGTTCTGACGGTAAATATTTAAGGAAATAAGTTTGTACATTTACTGATTCGAGGGATCAAGGAACCGTGGAAGTTTTGTGAACTTGGAAATGTCTAAGGCAGTTGAATCTCTTCAGTAGATTATAATTTATCATTAATTTTTGCTTAGGAGGTACAAACCATTTTAGTGGCTGGTAAGTAAAACGAGTAACACGCAGTAGGTACTTAAGAAATAACGAAATCAATAAAGTATTTTACAAAACCATATACCCACTAGTACTACGTAAAATAGTTACGTGATACTGTAATATACGGAAAAACCGTGACAGATAGAGCCTACCCATCTACTTTTAAAAAGATATATGAAGATTTGACCAAACTGTGGTGCAGTCCTCAAAAATGACAAAAACACATTTTACTAATGACAGTAACAACAAGCAGATTAGTTTAGAAGAAATACGTTCATCTCGAGCTAAGAAGTACAAAGCCTCCGGTTGTGCGGTAAGTCCCGAGGCGTTGGCAGCGTTTTGTTGGGAACGCGCACTCCGAACTTTTAGAAGCAACTGGCACGCGAGAGCCGCAATAGGATTACCGACAAACCTACTTGCTGCGCCAGTCTGTTAATTCAATAACAAAGTGCTAAAACATTTCACGTTTTTAACAACTCAGTTTATCGTATTTAACATTCAAATCTAAATTTGCACTTCAATTTTCATTCCATTCTGTTTGGTTCCATCCATTTTCAAGTATTGACTAAAACTGGAACGACTATCGACTATTGTCTAAACAAGTTTACAGACAGAGCTTGAAATCCTATTCGATTTTTGCCATAAACTGTCGCTCCGAACATTGAAACGCTCTCGGATGAGTAAAGTTCTTTTGGTGCCAATTTTAGTGGTGGCTTGGACGTGCCTTTGAATTCGTCGCGAATGTTTCAGCTAGGCGATTTGTGCAGTACCGACTGCAGCCAATCAAAGCTTTTTCAATTTCATCACCAAAACGTGAAACAACGATCGTTCTGCCGCGACTCAACATACGCCGGATCCGATACAAAAGTTTAGTTTTAAAGTTTTATAACACACTTCAGAGCTGCCTGTAGCGAGCTTCGTGCTACCAGCTTGCTTAATCAATTTCGTTTCAAGAAGAGCACTTAATTTTATTTTTATTTTATGACTGTTTTAACTAGTCATTGATAAAACTCTTTACTCGGGTTCTTTTCAACTACCAATAAATATTTTTTACTTACGTGTCTACTAATCTGTTTTTGATATTTTTAACCGACTTCAAAAAGGAGGAGGTTAACAATTCGTCGAAATCTTTTTTTTTTTTTTATGTATGTTCCCCGATTACTCGAAGACGCGTGGACCGATTTCAAATATTCTTTTTTTGTTTGAAAGGGTATACCTTCTAGTTGGTCCCATTGTCACCGAATCCAGATCTGATGATGGGATCCTGGAGAAATCGAGGGAACTCTTCAAATGTTGTAGGCACACATGACATTTTTCATTTATTTTCGAAGACTAATCAAGTATTTGCATCTAGTCATGAACATCTTAAGTTGGTGATCTGATGATGGAAGGTACAACTCTTTAGCAATTAGGAGTTGGGGGATAATTCTTTAAGTATAACATATTTCGTGTATTTTGGAAGCTATTTGAGTATTTGCCTTTAGGTGGTCATCCTTTCATGTTGGTGAGCTGATGATGTAAGGTACAACTCCTTGGAGATTAGGAGTTGGGGGATAATTCTTTAAATATAACATATTTCATATATTTTGGAGGCTATTCGAGTATTTGCCTTTAGGTGGTCATAGTCTCATTTTGATGAGCTGATGAGGAAAGGAATAACTCCTTAACGATTAGGGGTTGGAGGATCATTCTTTGTATATATAACAAATGTCATACATTTTCGAGATCTATTCAAGTGTTTGCTTAGTAGTTATGACATGTCGGTTAGCGGTTAGTGATTCTTTAAATAATATTGGCATGCTAAGTCTGTTACCTTTGAAATTGTTTTTTTAACCGACTTCAAAAAGGAGGAGGTTTACAATTCGTCGAAATCTTTTTTTTTTTTTATGTATGTTCCCCGATTACTCGAAGACGCGTGGACCGATTTGGAAAATTCTTTTTTCGTATGAAAGGGTATACCTTCTAGTTGGTCCCATTGTCACCGAATTCAGATCTGATGATGGGATCCTGGAGAAATCGAGGGAACTCTTCAAATATTGTAAGCACACATGGCATTTTTCATTTATTTTCGAAGACTAATCAAGTATTTGCGTCTAGTCATGAACGTCTTAAGTTGGTGATCTGATGATGGAAGGTACAACTCCTTAGCAATTAGGAGTTGGGGGATAATTCTTTAAATATAACATATTTCGTGTATTTTGGATGCTATTTGAGTATTTGCCTTTAGGTGGTCATCCTTTCATGTTGGTGAGCTGATGATGGAAGGTACAACTCCTTAGAGATTAGGAGTTGGGGGATAATTCTTTAAATATAACATATGTTATGTATTTTGGAAGCTATTCGAGTATTTGCCTTTAGGTGGTCATAGCCTCATGTTGGTGAGCTGATGATGGAAGGTACAACTCCTTAGAGATTAGGAGTTGGGGGATAATTCTTTAAATATAACATATGTCATGTATTTTGGAAGCTATTTGAGTATTTGCCTATAGGTGGTCATAGCCTCATGTTGGTGAGCTGGTGATGGAAGGTACAACTCCTTAGAGATTAGGAGTTGGGGGATAATTCTTTAAATATAACATATGTCATATATTTTGGAAGCTATTTGAGTATTTGCCTTTAGGTGGTCATAGCCTCATGTTGGTGAGCTGAAGATGAAAGGTATAACTCCTTAACGATTAGGAGTTGGAGGATAATTCTTTGTTTGGAGGATAATATAACAACTGTCATACATTTTCGAGATCTATTCAAGTGCTTGCTTAGTAGTTATGACATGTTGGTAAGCGGTTAGTGATTATTTAAATAATATAGGCATGCTAAAGGCTGTTACCTATAATCTTTGAAATTATTCATACCCTGCTGATGATAAAATGTATATCTCCTTGATAATGGGAATGGAATGGGAATGTTTGTTGTATTTATAAGTAAGCCAGTTCAGGTTTTCTGACCTACTACAGTGCAATACATTCTAATTGTAAGTATTTAGAGCATACTAAATAACGATTTTATATAAATTACACAAGGTAATAAAAAGCAAAAAATAAAATATTTTAAAATAAAAATTAAACCGCCTTCAAAAATTCGCCCGATCTAAAAAGTTAAAAATAATTTTAGTTCCTACTTCTTAGGATTTCCTACCCAAACCTTTAAACATTTTACCCTGTTCATTGAAATAAAATATTATGGCTAGGTACCCTACAGATTTCTTAGAAGTCGGTGCCAAGCCAAATATGTTCACTTCGCGAGTATAAGTATTTGATAGAGCTTTGTAACTTACTATCACTCCTGTTATGCTTTCAGCAAAATTACTGAGGCAGATCATACTGTTGATAAAAGCATAATCGGAGTAAGGGCAGTAAGTTACAAAGCTCTATCTAATATATAACTATGAACGTACCTATTTGGCTTGGCACCGACTTCTAAGAAATCTGTAGGGTACCTAGCCATAATATTTTATTTCAATGAACAGGGTAAAATGTTTAAAGGTTTGGGTAGGAAATCCTAAGAAGTAGGAACTAAAATTATTTTTAACTTTTTAGATCGGGCGAATTTTTGAAGGCGGTTTAATTTTTATTTTAAAATATTTTTAATATGTTCGATTATTTGTCATAGAACAGAACCCAATTATAATAACTCGATTTGAAGTATCTAAATTAAGCTTCCGCAACAAAGAAAAGATTTCTGGACTTAGTTTGCATCCCTCATCATGACGTCGTTATTTACGCTGTTCATCGCAAGACTTACGAAAGTTAGGGAGCGAGAATGGTGTGTCGAGCTCTCTAATCGGGGGATTATCCCGATAACTGGCTTCATCCGAGGCCCGCCACGGTCGCCTCAGCTGGCCCTTCTGCGGGAGTTTTTGCGGACCGTATCGGATGGACAGCGAATAGGAATAGTCTTATTTTGTGACAACCAAAACAAAAAATAGAACGCTTGTCTCAGCTGCTGGAGGGAATGCGTTGTAGTGTAGATAAATCTGCAGTATAGTATTTTTTGTGTTAGTTGGACACGGGGTTGTTGCATTCTTCATCGATCTATCAAATATTTTGAATATACCTACTTGTGAAATTAAATAAATGTAATAAATGTAAGCTTTATATTGGAACACGAATTAATAATTAATACAGTTTTGACATAATTCGTTAGTTTTTGGGCTATGACTTCTAGAAACTATAAAACAGGGAAAATGTTTTTATTAGAATTGTAGATTAATTTACAAATAAATAATACCGGATCAGTACCAGTTTATTACAACATTTTCTATAAAATAAATAATAACGCGTCAAAGACCATATTTTTATTATCTTAACAACACAACGTCATTGTGTACCTACTCGTATGTTCACATGAAAAATATATTGATACACCGTACCCGTATACCGTAGGTACCCAGGTTGTGACATCCTTCTCCACATAAAAGGCTATTAAATTGACCAAATTTACATAGCCAATAAGCCGAGAAGTTCAAAGTTTGACAAGTTGGACCTCTTATTACCATATATCTACATGCTTTCCAGGGTAAAATAATTCATTGAAAAGTGTCAGATTAGAGGGCGAATTTACTTAGGCGGATTCAGTCAGCAATTTATGTCGGCATGCCGCCACAGATGTGGTCTTGGCCATGCATTGTATTCTGATTGGTTGGACGAGTTTACGCTTCAAGCAAACCAGTGTACCGTGAACTCGAGATTCATAAATAGTACGCGTGGGCAGAGTTCGCGTTCTTCTTGATTAGCCCGAGGCTTTGATAAACCTTTGTTATCCAAGTGTCGCGAACGAGTTTTGCCCGGCGTCGGATTGTGGCGTTGTTTATAACAACAAAGGCGGAGTAATTAAACACTTAGACACGAGTCGGGTCCGGTTGGATAATACCGTTATGCAGAGCTAAACTTTTGCGTATCACCCCACTTAGCCACACAAGTTTCGTGTGAGGAGTGCTGATGATAATAGTTTAATTAGCCTGCTCACGTGATCACTTGTTCGATGAACGTGACAAACGAGAAACTTACGAACTACTGAACATTAGACAAATTGTTATCAAGTAGGTACTCGAAAAACTTTTCTTACCTATATAAGATATAACATAAAACATAGCTGGATCAAGTTTTTGTCTTCGGAAAACGCTACGCAACAAAATCTTAACACTTTCATTGCAGTCGAATGCTACGCGCTACGCTCGTAGCCGATCCCGTGATTTTTCCGCTTTGTAGCGAAAACAGATCTCCCACAGATAACTCCCTCCTCCATAATACCTATCATAGTGAATAGGCGACTCTTAAATTGACCACTTTTATTCTTGTTAGTCTCTGTAGAAGTAAGAAATGCACACATATAAATGTAATGAATACTAGATATTTTCCAAATATTTCAATGCATAAAATAGTACTTATTGGTTCGAGAATAAGATCTAAATATGAAACTATGTAAATTTATGCGAGTGCAAAAGCAATTATGATCTAATTAAATTTTGAGTAGCTTTAAATTAGGTTAAAATATGCAAAACGTGAGTTAGGTCCGTTAATTAGAAATTAATCAAAGTAAGAGTAATTTAAAACGAAAAACGGACAGTAATTTTACAGTCATAAATTCTTATACACTTTTACACCTTATACGAGTGGAATAAGGTGAAAATACGTATATGTATTTATGCCAATGGTTGTATAACAGAATGAAATGGAAAGAGCTTCATTATTTTATTGGGATTAGCGGCGTGCGAACAGCGTGGAGAGACAATAAGACCTTTGAGCCGGAGATCACCGTAGCGCACGTGATCCTATTTGCACTAAGACATTCCTTACTATACACTGGTACTGACCCAGCAGTATACTGCAGCGGGTACAGTCAGCATGAAAGGCATCTACGTATGTGGAAGAGTCAGAAGTCCTTGCATCCTTGGAATACAGACTATTTCATACACGTCACACTTTCGATGCTAACAGTACTATACTCGTACGTATTCAGTTTGATGACTACTTTCAAAGATGTACAGCGTGTGTATTTGATACGGGCGAATATTTTAATGGCGATTACTATCGGACCTAGGGAACATGTTTACATGATATTTTTTAGAAATTAAGGTTTTTGTTCATTTAATATAATTGAGCACTCAATGTATTGCATCCACTGCCACATTAATTAACGTAGACATAAGTAGGTAGGTATCTAAACGTCATACGAGTGTCATGCTAAGGTGCGTTTAAACCAAAAGAGCATTCGCTGTTCTAGCGCCCGTTCTACGAAATCAACCAATCACGTTTTGTGTACCGATCGAATTTCGAAGAGTGGGAGGTTAGAACAGCGAATGCTCTTTTAGTTTGAACGCACCTTCAGTTGGACGGCATACATTGCAGCTGGGTTGCACTTTAGAAAAATCATTACCTGATTCTTATCAGATAAATACACACGCTTTATGTAGAGATAGTTAGGATGGAACATTTCATTTATGTATAAGTACATATATCTTGTTTTTCAATTGTTTAATTCTAGTTTCATGTCATGACGCATTGGTGTTATACTGTAATGTCGAGTAAACTTTTGTATCAATAAATAAATAAACGATTTTTTGAATGGCACAGTTACAAAACGGTATCTTTCGGTGTTTGATTACACAAATACTCACATTTCTTTAGTACCTATATTTTTAATTTCAGATTTATTGCCTCCGGATTTGTGTTGCAATTTTTCTGAAATGTATGGGTCATAGAAAAAAAGTAAATATTATCGTCATTTTATGCATGGTTTTATATTATTGGCGTGGTTAAGGTAATAAAAAAACCGGCCAAGAGTATGTCGAGCTATGCTCATAGGTTAGGGTTTCATAGTTATTCAAAAACGGTTGCGCCAATTAAGTATGTTCGAAAATTGTATTTTAAAGTTTTCTGTATTAAGCCTAACGTAAACAATTTAGAATATTATAAATAAATAGGTTATCTCCAAAAAAGTCATTATACTTTAAAAAACCTTTCTTTTGGGACCCTTATTATTTTAAAAATACCTTTTCAACGTAGTTGGCCAATGAACATTTGGCCAAATGAAAATTGTCAAAAGAATTATTAGGCGTGTGTTAGTATGCCAAGTACTAATTACAAAAAGTTGATTGGTGAGTGACATTCAGAAAAATTAAATCTTTGCGAAAAAGCAGGATACCGATATGCATATATTATGTATAATATATGCGATAGTCCACTATAAGGCGGTAAACAAACATCAACAGCCTAGTAAGTACATAACAGCAGTACTCGTATTCATCCCGTATTGATTCAGCTAAAAGCTTATACTGGCAGCCATTAACGGAGTAACGTGTCTGATGAATAAAGTATTAATGGCAGCGTTACATTACATACGCGGCACTGCGCTGACAGTCATATTGTAACACCCTTATTCTTAATCGTCTCCTAGCTTATAGGTTTGTTAAGTTAGGAGACGGTTATAAATAAGAGGGTTAGACTGTAACGTTTGTGAACGCATTATACGTACCTTGAGCATGCTATTGGCTTTCACTCATCGTTGACTCTAGTGATAGTTGGTATTAAAGCTTTTAGAGAACTTCGTCCAGGGTCTAGAGATCGGCTGATATATATTTTATTACGCGATGATTTTTATACGTAATAAAACCCAACTTCATTTTTTATTAATTGCTTCAAATGAAAAAAATATACCTACAATTCTCACTAAATACCTAATGGAATAAGGTCAAGCTTATACCTTCAACAATAAGTACGTAATAAATATGTGTTCTATTACAAAACTCCTGGGTTAAAACTTTTTTAATTCAAGCGAAGACAATAAACCTACAAAGTTGGCCTGCCCACGGCCGCGACTAGAAGTGCCGTTGCATTCTCCTGGAGATATTACCCACCAAGTCAAAGTACCTACTCCTACTTTAGTTTTAAATAAAAAAGTTAGTTAAATCTGTTTTGAACATCCGAATTACACAATCGAAAGATTTTCCGATAAATCAACAAAAAGATTAGGCATGCTCTAATTTAGTACTCAACTTTGACAATAGTTACGAGCCAATGGGTAAAGTTTCTCCGCGATTTGATTGTTCGCGCCTGATATTTCGTACAAAGCGAAGAAAGTCGCGAACTCGAAAAAAGGTTAGTATAGTCAAAGAACGGAGGTAATCCAAGATTATATTAACACATATTACGTAATGTAGAACTAAAGACTCATTGTTCTTTAGAAAACCAGTTCAGGATCAGTTAGTGTTTACGCCGCTCCGAACGTAATAGCTGGTGGAGGCAATGTTTAAACGTTTTCTTTAGGTTCGGTTCTTTTGTATAATTACCTTAGGCACACATATACGAATGTAGGGGGCTAACTGGTGGTAGTATCCGAGTATAAGACTACGGGTGCGGAATTTAAGTGATCCTGTTTGGTGGCCGGCCGATTGAGGCGCTCCACGTAGCCAGAGCGTGTTGCGAATCGACAATGTTTACCTGTTCGACCGTTTTGCCTAATTATTACTTGGAACCCGTATCGGGTCTAGTACATAATTCACCCATTATACGTTTCTCGACGAGAAATTTATGTTATTGTGAAAAAATACGCGGCGGATATTTGTTTGCTTTAATAGCAAATACATAATGCTACAGTGAGGACCTGTGGTGGACCGCGATCTGGGTCTATATTAATTCGCATAATTTATTACGCATCCTCCTAATTGGCATAACGTTGTTATGCATATAATTTCAGTTGCATAAACCGTATTCCACATAAAGGACTACATTATGTTTATACGCGTAACGTAAATTGTCATAACGATGACTTGGGATAACTTTAATGAGAGTAAGCTTACTATACCTACTTGTGGAAAGGTTGTAAGGTGAGCAGCAGGCGCGGATCTAGGATTTCGTTCAGGGAGGGGGGGCGGGGCATTTTCTTTCAAAGTTTATATAACATATATACCAATATACCGCAATTACACCTAGATTATTAGACTAGATTCTATGTCAAGGGGGGAGGGCAAGGGCCCCCTTGGACCCGCGCCTGAAGGTGAATACATATAGTAAGGTGGAAAGGTATAAGTAAATAACGTCTCGGATGCAATCATTTTAGACCCTTGTTAACAATCTAAATACTAATCTTAAATTTATGTGTGCGTGTATATCTGTTACAAAAGCTTCGGAATACAAACGAAATTAGTCGCTATTATTATTTACGAAAAACATATAAACCACAAATACCTACGCAACGAGATAATTTACACCATTCTGCAAACAAGTTGCGTGAAGTATCAGCATCGCAATGTTGTTGGAAGCAAATGGTGGCGCGGCCGGCAGTAGACAGCATTTAGCCGCCGCGTCAGTGTTTGATTTTATTTTGCCACGGAGCAAGTTTGCGAGAAAACGTCGTTATCGAGGAACTTTAGCCATCGGGCTTTTTCCATTATTAAACTTTTATCCGACTGGCCTGCGAGAGAAACCGATACTAATGCCAATTTTGTTAACGTTTTTTGTTTTATTTCTTTACGTATTCGTATCAGACACTTAAGAAAATACTTCCTCTTTTTTCAAGAAAGCTGTGTCACTCATGCGCAGGCTGGCAGGCAGCCTCTGCGCGCTCCTGAATGCAATATCCTCCGAATTTGACTGTCCCTTTATGCAAAAGTGGAATAGCATTATTGTGATGTTAAGTTAGTTACTTATTTATATTTGCATAATTTATTTTCATAAGTTTGCCTAACGGTACATTTGGCAACTGATCCTTCGGTGAAATTAAGTTCTGTAAAATATAGATACTAGCCAGATTTTAACGGTGTTCTGATCATAATTATAGGAAGTATCGTACCGTACACATTATAATGGCATGTGTTTTTTACATGAACACAATTGAGTGATTGTACTTTTTGTAGCAATAAGTAGATTTGAATTGTGAATTTGTGATCCCAATGGTGTCGGTCCATCCAAATTTTACCCTTAGAATAATAATGATTTTTAGTAATAATAGTATAACTACAAAACTTATAATAAAATAGTTGTAAAATTATTGAAATTAAAAATAAAAATATTTTTTTGCATCGCATATCATTTATTATGTATTTACAAAGCTTCACATCGAAATAAATAAGGTACCTACTTTACTTACATTCATACTTTGAGATTTATTAAAAGTCACATTTTTCAGTACTTTTACATTATAACATTCTCGTTCAAGTTAAACACACAATCAGACGCAAGTTCATTTACCAAGTTAAAACTATTTAAATACTTTGGCAATAAATATAAATGACCAGACATGCCGTTTCCGATCACAATAACAATTTTATAGGTTATCTAAAGCTCCCTCTTTTTCAGTCTTAGTTTGACGCCGTTGATGGATTCGGTTATGATTCTATGTGCGAACTTGGGTTCGTCTTCAGGGGCACCCGGCAACACTTCGTACCGCCGAAGGAAGTTAGATAGCGTAGCTTTCATTGCCACCCACGCGTAACGGAAACCTAGAAATAAAAAAAAAGAATTAAAGGCCATGTCACACCAGATGCGTGTACAGCGCGTGCCTGTGTGTGTGGCGTGCGCATTGTAGCGTAGGAAATGTCATATTAGATGTACACAGCTTGCGTTGTTTTTGTTTGCCACCAACATAAAATGTAGTGCAGGAACTTTAATAAATATGTAGTAAATAATTACTTTTTTGCGAAGCTAAAATAACATTGTCACAAAAAAAAAACGACAATTGTAGCCAAATTCCGACATATGCCGAACCTGATCTCGAGATTTAATGAAAAAGGTTTAGTACAACCTTGCGACAGTTGTCACGGGTTTCAGAAAATGAAAAGTAGTTTGGAGTAATAGTAGTAGTACGAAGGCCTGTGACGTCAGTAACAGTGATATTTACAATTGTCAGACTTGTAATTTATGGTGAAATAGGCCACAGAACTCTGGTATAGACTTCAACCTTTTTAGTTTTGTAAATTTGAAAGCAAGGATTTGTTACATATCAAAGTTTCCTCGTAATATAGCCAACCTAAGTCACTTTGGTAAATATTGTTTTCATTGTACACTTGCCATATATGACCTACCGCATGCAAGTATACTGGATGGTTGCTATAGCATATCATTTGTATCGTGCACACTCCATTGTGGCTGGACCTTAAGCTTTTCGGAGAGATTCAATGAAATAACACCTAATCGATTTGCAGTGCTCCAAATAAACGATTGAATAGATATTTCGTTGTTGAAGTGCTGGCAGCTATACCTTTGATATTCAAGTCCCATTCGCATAGAGGTTTGAAATTTGAGAATCGTTTTAATCGATCGATAGGTTTATGTCCTATTAAGAATGAATCTTCTACTGTAGTTACGTATTCAGTATATTAATAAGCAATTCTGTTTAGAAATAGTCTTTATAAATAATGCTTCCCGGAAAATGTATGGTACCTACCTACTAATTGATAAACATTGTTTATGAATATTTTGACGATCTCCGTAGCGCAGTCAAGGTTCTGGGTTCGAAACTCGGCGAGAGCATTTATTTGTGTGCTTATCACAAACATTTGTCACTTGGTACTTTTGGTAGTCGTGGTTGTTTTCTATTTAAGTATTTGTATGTTATATAATATGTATGCTCAGTAGATTCCCACAACATAAGCCTTAATTGAGCTTAATGTGCACCTTGGGGCTAGGTGTTGTGTAAGATTGTCTCATAATATGAATTTATTTATTTATTATATTTATAAGAAACACTATTTTTGGACATAATTGTCTATAGTGAATACGTGCCTTTACAGAAGCTAGTGAGCAAACACATCCTTCCTTAATGAGCCGGAGCAAAAAAAGTTGACCTTATTTGGAGATATAGATGAAAAGTAGGTTTACCTATGCAATTCCTTGGTCCAGCGCTGAACGGCACGAAAGCGTACGGATGTAGACTGTTGAAGAATCTTTCTGGCTTGTACTTCTCAGGCTCCGGGAACAGTTTCGGGTCCGCGTACAGAGCTTCGTAGTACACGACGACCTGTGTTCCAGGTGGGATGATTCTACCATCTGAGGAAGACGGATTTGGTTGAGAATAAATAATATTTAATTACAAGATTCAAACAATATAATAGGTATCTTTCCGTGTCGTGTGACACTCAAACAATACGATTCAAGTGCGAAAAATATAGTTCGAAACGAGTGGCAATGATTTAAACACGTGTTTTAAATCGACATGAGTTACTAATTTTCTTTTTCGCAGTTTTTTTTAGAACAGGATGACCCTACAAAGTCTTCGAGCTGACATAAAATGAACCATTTCTTTCACTAGCGTGTTAAACAAGCACCATCTGTATTGAAAAAAATATTTTATCGAGTTCAAAACGGATTTAAAGTCAGTTTAAAAACTGTGAACGACTTTTGAATTTGTTGGAATAGGTAATTTTAATCGATAATATTAATACATTTTTATGTTTGTTCGATTGTTCGCCAATAGTTTTATTTTATAGCGATGCTAACGGGTGATCGTGAAATCTGGAAATATGTTGAGAATTTTATAAGCACAACATACATTATGCTATTTTAGTTTTTAGTATGAGGCCAAGTTTTTAGTACACAAAGTATGTAAGTTCGTCTATAGATGGCTTTCTTTTACTTTGAATGTATTCAATCATCAGATTCTTGTATTACGCTGACACGGTATAACGCTAGTTGTGAAAAATACCTTTTAACGGTAAATCGTTTTGCAGCTGCCTCCCTATCTTCGTGACAGTGGGAATGACACGGATGCTTTCCTTAATGACAGCTTCTAGGTACTTCATTTCAATTAGGTCGTGGTTGGTAGGTTGCCTGAGCTTATCGCCGTTGAATATGGACTCCTGTTCTTCAATGACACGCTTCTGGATTTCTGGATGCTTGGCTAAGCAGTATAGGGTGTGTGCCATGGTCATAGTTGTGGTGTAGTGTCCCTGTGGCAGAGGGTAAATTATTAGCGTTAGCAAAACATTTGTGTGTAAAAAGAATCAATTATTGTTATGGGCATGATGCATCAGTGATAATTGTGACTGGTAATTTGTAGACAGGAAAAGAAAAGCCTCCTTTATGATAATAAGCTTGGTAAGCATTTCGAAATATTTTTAGCTTACTTTGGAAATATTGTGGCAATTATTTAGTGTGTAAATTACATGACGCAATTATAAAATACAAGTATACATATACTAACTAATGCGAAGGCATGAATACCTGGGCTATACGAGTAGTAATAAAGTAATGCCAACAGTAATGTTAGCTTAGTCACTGCCCGTGCCCATTGTCAAAAAAAAGTCATATTATTTATGATAATCTCAATAAAATGATAGTAATTCGAAATATTTTTATCATAACTATATAAAAGTATATATGTAGAATAATATAGAAGTCTTACAGTGAAACACAGGAGAGTGATTTCTTCGTTGATGGTCTCATCCGGAGCAGGGTCACCGTTAGGCAGGGTACTGAGAAGAAGGGAATCTAGGAGGCAAGCCCTTTCTGA
The DNA here is from genome assembly GCA_025490895.1 of Thaumatotibia leucotreta. Lineage (NCBI taxonomy): Eukaryota > Metazoa > Arthropoda > Insecta > Lepidoptera > Tortricidae > Thaumatotibia > Thaumatotibia leucotreta. The sequence goes on along the minus strand of JALPQI010004109.1, from coordinate 15,418 downwards.
TATTTTCTCGTGAACCAAGGCATTCACGTCAACGCTCGCGTCTCTGTTGTTGCTCTTTATTTCATCGATGAATTCATTCAACTTCACTCTTCTTTCACGGATAAGCTGTATTGAAAAAAAAAACAGATCGATTAAAATAATTTTTCATTTAAAATCGATTAAAATCAATCACATTCAAAAATGTGATTGTAGTTTTTCTTAATAATGTAATTTAGCAACATACCTTATCACTGTAGCCTCTGATAGTTTTAATAGTGTCCATCATTTCTCGATAAATTGGTGTCAGTTTAAAGATGAAGCTAATATTCCTCCAGTAAGAAAAATAATTTTCCGTAGCGATTTTGATTACCCTGTAAAGAAAACGATTTCTTAAAGCCGTCATTCATGTTCTCAGTTTGCCGTCTTTCATGAAAATGAAGGGAACGTTATAAAAGGTAATTGATGAAGAGTAAATTTGCTACGTTCCTGATATAATTAAATTGCTACAATATGAATATTTTATTTCACCTACTGTCATGATATAAGACAATCTTAAACAAATTGAAGTAGCCACACCACTGTAACGTATTGTTGTCGATTTCTAAGAACGCACATTTGACAAATTAGAAATGAGCCTCATGTATATGACGTTATGTCTATCGGAAAGATTGTGAGTTTCACCCTCATATTAATAAGGATTAATCTATAACTGTCAAAAGTTCATTCTTAGATCTCCGGAACTACCTATACGGTTTGTACTGTGGATATTATTAGACGACACAGTTGATTGATACTCGTAGAATCGACTCGTAGAAACGAGGTTCAGCGTAAATAAATATTCTAACCTAAAACTTCTATTCCTATTTACAGGTAGGTACATAGTTTCACCATCGATTTGATTACAACATAATGTTTAATCGTTATTTTTTAAATAACTGATTATAAGCAGTGCATTGATAATCATTGAGTTTTATAAAAAAAGTTAACCTCGCGGTAGTACAAATAAAATACTGACTTACCTAGCGCTAGCATCCAAATAAGGGTGGTCAGGATTGGCGAGCATATTATCGTCGACTCCCATAAGCGTGTTGCACAGTATATCGAACATGAAAGGTCGCAGATATCTGTATATATCCACGGGGGTCTTGTCCACATACTGGTCGAGGACTTGGTAGAGGGCATCAGTACGAGCATTGACGGCGTCCACGCGAGCCTCAAGTGTCTTGAAGTGGAAACTCGGGGTCATGAGTTTGCGAGTGGATTTCCATCTTTCACCTGAAATGTTAAAATAAATCAAACGCTGAGTGACGTTAAAGGTAGTCTACACTACGATAATTCCCTCGAGGTCCGCGGCCCTGCGGTTTTCTTGCATAAATAGCTAACCTTTTTTTAAAGAGAATGCCGAATGTGTAATCTTGCTTTACGTAGCAAAAGATATAATTATGTGATAAGTATTTTATATTTAATGTATGAATAGTTTGTTCTAGCAAATTATTTTTTTATTTTGTATTTATTCTGGTATTTCGTTGCAGATAAGCTGGCTAGCTATAACTGCTAGTCCCACAATAGCGCTACTATTTACTGCCCCTACAGAGCTTAAGCGTATGCAACTACAGCGAGGAAACAAAACCCAGCTTAACTTCAGTAAAAGTGTCTAAACATAAACAATTAAACCTTCAGTTCTTATCTTTATGGATGTTCTGCAACCGTGGCTAGCTAGTAAATAAAAAAAAATGGTTTACCTTCTGATGTTGAAACAGAATTCCCAAAGAAAGGCATCATAGCTGCGTTACGTTCAGTAGGCTTCGCGAGTTCTGTAGGATGTCCAAGGATTGACTGAAATAAAAAAACATATCTATAATGACGGTTTTTTTGGAAAAAAATCTAGTTCGCCACAAACTACACGTTCAATAAATTGGACATAGTTTATGAAAAGGGATCCAGTCCACAAAAATCTGTCAATTCAATTTAAATCTTATCTCAAAAGTAAAAGTCATGAATTTATTTCAGTGATCAATTTCAGAGTTTGGATCCTTTTCGCTAAACTATGTCCAATGAATGCATCGAAGAGTATGTTTTCGAATACATAATCTTAATGTGTCTCTAGTGTACATGGCATAAAACACAATGCATACTGATTCCGGTACAAAATGCGAGGTCTTTTGTATAAAGAGGTTCACAGACAATGGGCAGTTGATGAAGGGTAGTCGTGCTACTTTTTATTACAATCGGAAGCTTTGACTTTTTCGTTCCTTTTTCTTATATACTTGATATACATATACTTTGGTATCCATCCACCAAAAAAATATTTAGATACTTTCTACCAAAAACATAAATCTTAGGTAGGTAATGTATGTGTTTATTTAGGTAAATAGCAAGCCGTTTCAAAATATTTTCTTTATGTAGCAATAAGTAATTATACCTACTTAATACGACGAGAGTATTTTTGTACCATATCTTTATTATGGTCTTGAGGTAGTAAATATTACAATAGGTATCATACGGTAGTCATGTCAGTATAATGTAGCTAAATTATCTTCGGCTCATTGGTATGCAATCTACACTTCATAAATGTAATGACTGTTGCAATACATCTCAATTATCTTTCTCTGGTTTTTGATCAGATTATCCTCCTCGGCGGGAAGTCCACGCGAGTGGCACACTTGGGACTGAGATCGTGATTAAGGCAAAAAACCCACTTTTACCTCTTGATAAATTTTACTGTTGCATAACACATTTTAAATAGAGAATATAATTTTATACCTAAGTACTGCAACGTAGTTGTATTACTTTGTACACAAACGCTTGCGCGAATTATTTACAGATTTAAATATGTTTGGGTGATAGTCAGTAGGTAATCATTTTAATTTGTAAATTTGTAAAAGCTTTCCAAATTATTAAACTGTATTTAAGTATTGCTTATAATGTCGTTAATAGGTATTTACGGTGATCATTAAATTATATTTCGTTATAACACTAGTATTCAAAAATGACATTTTAACTGCTCGAGTTGATTTTAGATAGTAGTCGAACCTTTGAAATCAACCATCTTGGTACATATATGTATAAAAAGAGCATATAAGTAATTAGGTAGTTCAATGTGAAATTAAATTAAATCTACTATTCCTTTTGTCATTCATTAAATTGATTAGAGCCTTACCCCGACATCGTCCGATTCACACAGCATCACCCACTCCTCGGATCCAACCGTCAAACGGTAGTTGGTCATACCGTACTTCCGCCATTTGTCCAAAAGTATCTTAGATACACCTGTAAAAGCGATGTTCAAATATTAATCAATGACAAAGTTACTGATATTTCAATTAAGGTAACGTAGAGTAAGATGAAACGGTTTTTTTAATGGGGTAATACATAAAGTCGTTTTTCTGGCACAGTGTCCTGCTGGTAGCATTTTTGTCTTACTCCATAAGAAAAACCGTCTCATTTCACCCCACCTTACTTAGCTATATTGGATTATTTTGCTTTACAGCTTTATCGCAGAACATTAGCAATTTGCGAGCCAGTACTGTTGTACAGAGGCGAATACTGTGCGTGTTCACGGTGTATAGTCAAAGACAAAATAAGGTGTACACAAAAAAAATTTCAAAGATATGTCCCAATGCACTCTAATTCTGTGTAATAAGAACGTCGTAACATATTTATGAGCGGATTCTTTCGATACTTATTTTTGCACTTGACTGTACACCGCCATTAGATATATCGGAGGGGCCACGGTACTCAAAATTATCTAAACATGCACTTTAATACTATGACAATAGAGGCGTGCTAAGATGTTTGTGAGTACCCTAGCCGCTTCGATATAATATATCTGATTGCGACTGAACAAGCTTCGTATAAATATCGCTTCCATTTCGCTTTATTCACGTGTGATAAAGCTCTTAGAAAAAACAGAACTTTGTAAAAATGTAATCATTAATTCAATTGAAACGAAATCATTATGATGATATGCATGAATTAACTATTCCCACTCATAAACGTTTTGTCGATTAATCAGCATTTCGGAGAACGATATCCATCTTCGCTTCAAGTTTATGCCTGAAATAATGTTGCTTGTAGTGAATAATAATTTAAAGCTACAAATACTAACCATCAGAATCAAATCCGAGTTCTAGAGCATTTCCTATGATGGGCAGTCCGTCTGATCCATTAAACTTGCTGAGCAACTTTTTAGCACGCGTGTTCTTGCGTTTATAATCATAATAAAACACTAACGCTACCAGGACGCACAGGAGGGTTACCACCAGAATCATCGTGATCCTTGAAAAAAAAAGCACACAGTTAAAAAAACAATGAACTATCAGTGCTGTGAATGAGAATACCTTCTAGGCATTTATGGTAAAAAAACTTATATTGAAAACATTACGTCTTTAAATATTGCATAAGAAATTAAAGAGATATTTCCTTGAACAATAGGTATAAAGGAAGAAAAGCTGAGAGCTAAGATAAACAAATTATGTACCTATATAGTCAGTAATAAAATAAATTTGATAAGAAATAACGAAGTAGAAAACTTGATATCAAAAGTAACGTTGTTCAGGTTACCGAGTTAGTTCGGTAGTAGTTGGCATGGTAATAGTAATTTAGGTAAGTAGCGTATTTTAATATGATGTATATTAGTCGCCAACCTACACATGTGGATAAGACTGCTCACGCCATAACGTACTCATAACTTTTTTTGATCTCTCTCGCTCGTACCAAAACACGAGTATATATAGATGGAAAGTAAATTACTTAGGTACGCCGTCGACAATATACGATAATTTAGTCTCACATTACCAGCTCGTGGTAAGGACACAGATATACATGTAATGTATGTATACGGATACATATCACTGGCAGTGGCTGTACATCAATAATATGTGAAAATGTGTGCACTACCTACTTGAAAAAACTTTCATACTAAAACACAAAACACAGATTAATAGTAGAGTAGTCTAATAGCACTTTTATTCTACATAGTTACTGAGATTTCTCAACGACTTCGTGTTATTCAGTGTCACTCTTTCACATCTTATTTCACTAGACAAAAAAAATTACGATCAGATCAGATATTAAGTTCATTCATAATTTTAGAAATAAATACATAATAATTATATTTTACCTAGTAATCAGGATGAAATATACGAAAACCGTATCTGCATCCATGTTTAAAATAATAAATAAATTAATCTAATGGCTGACGTTAAAATGAGAGTAAAACTTGTTCCATTAAACTCCTTAGTCGGATAACTGAATTTGTGATTATCTGTTCGTTGACTTTTAAGGGACATCTTATCGAAATTAACTCGAGCATAGAGCGTGAAGGGATAAAACTATTATCACTAAGTAATTAATCACGTTTGAAGAATTACTGATAATGAGTACCTACAAAATATTTAGCCAATAGGCGATCAAACTGCAAGCGAGTTTGTTATATTGTATCAATTTGAAATGTTTATTCATCAAATTAGATTTAAATTTATCTTGATTTAGTAAATTTCTTTCTTGCCTCATGTATAATCCTTTAAAACCAATGTACATAATATTACGTAGGTATATTCAATTTATATGTATACCTTGTTGTGTATAAGCCAAAATTATATTTTAAACACTTAATTTATATCGTAGGTACCTACATATATAAATTTATTAATATGGTTTCGAATATATACTTGAAATATATACTACCGCATCCAGTTTAAATCCAAGACCATTATTTATCAATAAACTAGATGTCAGTGAGCTAACATCATAACTATTTCATACTTCATAACTTTCCAAGTCGAAGTTAGCGAAAAGTGCATCTGTGTGAAATTCAGTCTTCGTGAGTTTTGTTTAGTTTATAAGTTCATGAATCTCTCACATATGATTATTTGTACATTTAGTTAGCGAACGCAGAGTTATAAAAGCAACTACTTAATTTGTTTTGGAACGTACGTGAGACAGAGTTTATTAAATTACGATTTTTTTTTGTAAATAAATTTCTTGAATCATTTATGCCGACAACTAGAGTCATGCCACATGACTTCATCTTTTAGAAGGCTAAATGTGCCTAGGGCTTTTAGAATTCTGTATACACAGTGTAACAAATACGAATCCTTGGTTAACAAATAGCCAGGTGCGGTATATGGCAGGGCGGGGTTCCGTAGCGCGGGCCATTACGACACTGTACAAACTGCCCTCCGCGGGGCAATATTGTGATTAAGGTAATACGATTGCGGGTAGTGTGTTACAACTGACGTATGGCACTACTTTAGGCCTGATTCTACACGTGAGGCGCACGCTGCAACTATTGTTCCGGGAACTGACAATGCAAACACGTTATTCAATGTTGAATGTAGTATTACACGGATGAAAATGATCAACGTGCGAAAAAATGTAAACATTATTTAAGATATTTCCGTTTATTTAAGAAAACAGTCAAAATTCTATCTTAAGGCATAAAAGATACGTAAATCGTGTAATAGTTGACTCAAGATAATAATATTTGAATAATTAAGACCTATCTTATCTGTATATTCTTTATAAACTAAGCTTTAGAATAACCCACTAAAATAAAGTTTATTTTTATCCGTTCATAAGAACAAAAATTCAAACCTATTAGCAAGATGTAGCAAGCGAATGATGTAGTCTCGTATTTGAAAAAGAAATGCACGCAAGTTCGCATATTAAATATTAGCATTTTTCAACGGACCGACAATCAATTATGCTTAATAATGTTTAAAAAAATTCTGAACTTAATTCATCCGAATTACATATATCTCCAAGCCGATTTATTCTGAATGTAACCCAGTGACAAATCTTCATGAAAGCTCTCATCCAAAAGCTGCATACTTAAGTTAACCGTTCACGATGATGAGGCATTTGAAATAGTAATTTGGGCCATTTGTAATTAGCGGGAAATTTCTTAAGCGCCGAGCAAGTTGGTCCGCCGATCAGCTGCCGGCACGTCGGGAGTTGCTAACACTCATTAATTTCTTTCAAGTCCCGCCGACAACTTCTTCGGGTCTTTCACACCAACAATTATTAAGGAATTACTTTTGGTTCATTATTCTACGAAAGCAAATTACCACACGCGCCCACTCGTTAGCTGTATTTCCGATTGAACACATCGCAAGTTCATTGTAACTTTTCTACCAAACGGGGGTATTAAACGTTATTGCTCAGTTTGTGGGGATTACCGCTAAAGTGGCTATTCAAGTTGTGTTCTGCTACAGAAAAACAGAGATAAAACTCAAATTGTTTCAGCACCTATCTTGAATTTGTTTACGTTTGATGTAATAAAATAGTTTTCATTTTAGTCTTGTTGGAGAGGCTGTTAGCGAGAAATATATTGCAGCTAGAACTCCGAGGTCCAAGTTTGAAGAGAATCACTGCGGTAACGTTGTAGGCAACGTTATGCAATAAAGTTTTAATCGAATTAACTTTTCAATAAACCTAGGCTGCTCTAGTTGGGAGCATCGTACGATACGGGTAACAACTATTACCTACCTAATATCTACTTACAATTTTGAGAAATTACAAATAAAAGTTCATTGTGACATACTTACTTGTTAAATTAAAATCCTGTATTTAAAGAAACTTGTACACAAAAAGGCAGTTGAAAAAAATATACTGCCTAGTATTAAAACTAGTGTTTGAAGGAGTTTTTATATGAAAAACAAATTGTATTTCCTGTAGCGCAACGGCATAAGAGTCGTGCGAGCGACGCAACTTGCCGAGAGGCGCACAGGAAACAAATTAATTACACAAACAAAGTTCGCCCGTATATATTACGACGAGATGACTCCGCGACTACTTAGAGCTTATGCTCGTAACGGAATCTGAGTAATGAAGTTAGGTATAATTGAGACGTGGCTATGCCCGCGGGTAGGGCGGTAACGAGTTCGCACCTCGCATACAGAATAGACTCTTCGCTCGCCCCCCTTTCACCCTACTCAGTCAGTGTTTACACAACAACGCATTTGCTTTAATTATGAAACTAGCATCGCTTTACACACAACCTATATCGTTTCGGTGGAGTTTGGGTGAAAATATTCCCTTCGGAATAGGCCCAGCTGGGAACTGACATTTTCACATACATTTTGGCATATGATTATTTAAACTTTTATGTAATGGGTTCTTACTGGATAATTTCGATCATGAAAATGTATAAATGATTTTGGTCTTTGTGACACAGTACAGGGTGATCTCTTGCTAGTCAGTTTTTGACAGTTATCTACTGTATGGAATCCTTAGGTCTTAATATTATACCGCCTGATAATATATTACTGTATTGACTTCAAGAACGGTTAACCCACACAATTTTGTTTAAAAATAAAACAAACAGTATTATTCATGAAATTTTTGACGCAGATGAGGCTATATGTGCACAGAGCTCATATTTCAGAAAAAAATACAACGTAATATTTCTACATCTTGGAGCATTTTTATTAAATTTATATGAAATTACGTTTTTATTACTATATCCATGAAAACTTGTTAATTTAATATTATAATTTTATTAAGGGTATTAGTTATACGACAAAATTCATACAGCTTATACAAATATAAAAACTATGTCATTGAATACTAGGTCACTTATTAAATAATCCATTAGTAAACTTATAAAAATACCGCATTTCTAGCCTAAACCAAAACGCACGCAAACCACACTCACCTAGTTTGTCATACCATCAAGGATGCATCACCGCTGGCAAAAAAATATTTAAATTTAAATTCAAATTCCATCATAAACAAAGTTGAAGATAGTAAAGATGGCGATAGCGTTTAACGTTTCAATGAATATCAAGATACCTACACATTTTTATGAATGAAGCAATAACCAGATCTTTGACCTAGAAAATGCCCAGTCGCAGACATGCAGGGATTTCCGCCACGTAAGGCAGTATATGTTACGTAATTACGACTATTAATGTTTATAGTAAGCAAGAATGCATTGTAAAGGGAAACACCTTATGTAATTTATATGACCGAACTTCCTTCCTTAGCTGGGAAATCTCAGATCGGAAAAGGAACGTATCGCCGTTGGTATTGTGTTTTAGTTTTCATGCTTTAGGGACAAAATGGAGGTTCGCTTTTGTTTTCTTTTGTCGCAATAAAACACGTGTAAATCGTTTATTTATAACTACTCGTTTCATTCTCGAAAACGCGTTCTTCATACTGTCATGTACTTTTGGCAAATTCGGTCATAATGACGTGTGAAACCATAATAAATAAATAGGTTGATAAAATTATTTATCAAGTAAACAAATTTGCTGAATTATTAGGTTTTTTTTTCTTAAAGACTCCCATTGAATTCCCGTTGCACCCCTCAGAGGGTGGACTTTTAAAATAGTATTTTTTAGAGCATTCCTACATTCCTAAAACTACATTAAAAGGAACCTACGTGCTATATTTATTTAACCCATTAAAAAATTACCCCATTTATATTTTTCATTCCACAACATCACAGCATAACGGGGTAAATGGTATTTCACGTCCGCCACGTTACATTTTAAAACCATTATTATATTCGTGATCAGCGATCCGATAAAACATAAAAACAATACCCATGTTGATTTTTTGACTTCATTACTCTTTTTACCCCTTTCAGTGGTGTAATTCTCAAAAAACTGAATCAAGTCTTTACTCATTTACTTTAAAGAATATTCCTGCCAATCATCGGATAAAATAGTCCAACTAGCCTTGTTTCGCCATACAAACTTTGGACCCCCATTTCAACCCTTAGGGGGTGAATTTTGGGCAACACTTCCTTTGCTTCTCTGTACCATAAAAGGAACCTACGTGCCAAATTTGGAGTCTCTAGGACCAGAGGATTAGACTGTGCGTTGATATGTCAGTCAGTTTCTTTCTTTACACATATTATAAGATTGCATAGGTATCAGCTATATGTATTGATAGATAGGCACAATCTATATTCTCTATTTTGCTGGAATTGTTAATTAGATTTCATAATAGAAAAATGAACCTTAAAATGATCATTTCTGTAGAAAAAAAAGAAATAATCCCATTATTTCTACTACGCTGTACCGAAATTACTATTAAAGCTGCGATGAAGTAAATGCATATAGTACATTACTATAGAGGACGGGAAACGTAGGGTTACTACATGCCAAGTAGATAGGGTTACGCGGCCGGTAACCCTGTTTCTCGCCGAGATTTGTATAGTACTTTTCTCAAACTTGCCATGAAATAAAAGGAACTGATTTCGCCGAACCATACTTTTTAATTTGTTTTTAGTTTGTGATTCTCAAAATGAAATAACCTTCACTTCTAACAGGAGAGAAATTTTGAGGGGGGTACCCCAGGGTAGTATATTGGGACCATTGTTATTTATAGTTTATATAAATGACATAATTAAATCTAGACATCATCCTATGATACTCTATGCTGATGACAGCACCATATTTATAGAAAGGGAAAACCTTATAGATTATGAAACTGACATAAATAAAAATTTAAGACATGTTATCGAATGGTTAGAAGGGAATAATTTAAAAGTTAATTTAGAAAAAACTAAAATTATGCAGTTCAGCCAAAGAAGTGAAGTTCCAAACCTTAATGTTAATTATGAATGCAAAAGTGTGGATGGGGTGCAGGTCGCTAAATTTCTAGGCATTTCGTTGGATAGCAATTTATCATGGAAGTCCCATTCTGAAGAGGTATGCCAGAAATTGTATAGGTTTTCTTATGCACTATATAAATTAGCCAAAACTTCAGATCGCAGTACAGTGTTAACCGCTTATCACGGCTTCGTCTCTTCGACCTTGCGTTTTGGCATTATTTTTTGGGGAAATTCCACATATCGAGACATACTGTTTAGGGCACAAAAACGATGCGTAAGGGCCATTTGTGGACTAAATCCACAGGAAAGTTACGTGCCTTATTTCCAATCATTAAATATATTGACATTTCCCTGTTTATACATTTTCAAATGCTGTGTTTTTGTTAAAAATAACCCTAACTTATTTCAATGGAAAGTTCAAAAGCGAACTGATAACCTTCGCCCTAGAAAGCCAGTACTATTGGTGCCTAACAGTAAGACGGCTTTGATGCAAAAAAGTATTCTTGTTATGGCACCAAAAATTTATAATAAGTTGCCAGAAGCTTGGCAGAAGGCTACAGTACGCCAATTCAAGTCTATATTATTTAATTTTTTAGTTACTAAGTGTTTTTATAATATAATGGATTTTTTTAATGATATTGACATATGCTAATTTAATTGTAATTGTAATATAGTTTAATAATAATAATATATTATATTTGTACGCCACAAGGCACATTATAGCTGGTCTTTAGTATTATAAGTTACCATCATTTTGTACCTATAATGAACGAATAAATGATTTGATTTGATTTGATTTGATAAATAAACCAATACTACAGTATCGTAAAACATTAAAAAAACATTCGCGTCTAACTTTTTTTTAAATCTGTTTGAGGTATCTTTTTAACGGGTGGTATAGACATTAGTTCTAAGGTTATTTTTTTTCTGTGGCTGAATGTCCAGACCTAGTGTCACAATTTGACGTTTCAAAACAAAAGACAGTTTCTTTGCAGTCTTAGGTGTGAAATAAATACATGAAATCTCTTTATCATCTTAGCACATGACACCGGATACATAGTATTTCCGGTTTCATTTAAAGTAAGTAACATCAACATTCCGTAGCAAGTTTGAGAAAAATTTATTACACGTGCCACGCTAAACGATAGCAACTTAATCATGATAGCATTCTTGAAATAAATTCAATAGCAAGACCTTTGGGTCAATTAGTATAATTTTTACAAGCTTTATTCATATTACACACTACAAACATGCTGATTTCAAACAGATTTTTGAAATAAAGGCTGTCCCAAAAATAACGCAAGATTTGAAATCGATGAAAAATACTTATTTCTTGTTTGATTTTATTTTTATTTTATTTAATCATAAAGTACAAAGAATAGGGTTTATATTTTACAGACAAACGGGTCTTAATCGCGTAAACTTACGTAATAGGGTTTAGTATGGTAAAGCATGCCGAGAAATTAGTTCGAACGCTTTGCTGTGACATAGCACTCCTTTGTTCAAATTTCCTATGAAATTTGAATAAATATGGGTGAATTAAGTTGCTGCAGTGTGAAATCCTCTCCTTCAAACCATGGGCGATCGAGAGCTTGCCGACATAGAATTTTGACAATAAATAACCCCATAAAAATAAACAATTATGTTAAATTGCAATATTTGGGATTCGCTGAAATTAAGGGAAAACGATCAGATAATGGGGTCTAAACAGTTTATCGTTAAGAAGACCAAGGCTTTAGGGCGATTTTCAATTATAATACTCAATCCTATTCTGTGTACTGTATGTTTCAGAAAAAAAATGGAATTTGTCAAAAAAGTATGCTTTGTCATCAAATTTAACTCTTGCGTTATTTTCGGGATATCCTTTAAATACAAGGTTATAGTAGTATTCATTTTAACATCAGATTCTATTGAAAGTTGCTTGATTCATCTTGTACCATACATTTCCGTTATTTTTTAAACCGGTAATGATTTAAATATTATACACCTTACGTATTATTTGAATTATATACTTTCGTACATCAATTTTTATCTGTATAATTTAACTTAGGTACATATTACAAAGCATTTTTACCACAGATCAATGTACTAAGGAAATGCTTCAGTTTTTGGATTTACAGTATGCAACAATCAGGAGAATAATCGAATCAATAAAAATAATACGATGTAAAAAAGCTCTAAATCAATTTTGTCATTAAGTTAAAATTCAGTTTGATATAATATTCTGTATAAAATAAAAATGACTCGAAACTTTTCCTTGAGTTGAGTTTCGCTTTTGAGTGTCTATTTTAGTTACACAGACTAATTAGCGCATATGCTGCAGTAGGAAATTTTAAGCAACAGGAAAAAATAAACGAGAAACTACTCATACCTATCACGTTTAAAAAATGGCCACCACCGGGAGTTCCCATGCTTAGGTCGTCATGGTCTTAGTAGATAAAATGTTCCTTGGCAATAGAAGTGGGTCAAACCGATTACTACAGTGTGTAAATGTAATACGGGCCGTTAATCAAACCAGGCACAAAATTAATTAGTTTGGTCACTGATCGGTTATGAAGAGATTTTTTTAAGCTAAATAGGTACTTTATAATTTATACTTATTAGTATATTTTTTTTCACTTTATGTATATTATTTATTAGTGTAATTAGTATTGGGGGAGGCCTATGTTCAGCAGTGGACGTCTTTCTGCTGATATGATGATGATTAGTAAAAGTATGTTAATTGTTTAGGTATACAATTTGACTAGTAGGTAGGTACATTTATATAATTTACTAAACATTAAAATAGCTTAACGTATTGCGAAAACACGAATCAAAATATTATTTATTAACTAAATAACTTGTCAACAAGCGCCTAATTCGAGTGTGTTATATTACGTAGGTACCTCCATAACGAGTCCAATTATTTTACGTGGATTAAATAATTGTATTTTTATGTCAAATAATTCTACTATTCTGTCCTTTGCTAACCTCTGTGAAGAGATTCGGCTGTATTTAATTTAGGTCCTATTTATTTACTAGCTTAATAGAATATGACCGTTTGTAAATACCTGAATATTACATTTCATTGCTTGTATGGATAAAAGAACAGTGAATTTCAACAGTGTCAGTGAATTTCTTAGTATCACAATTTATTCTTTGGTTGTCACTTAATATTTTGACAATAACGTTTCAGGTTTTAGTTTAGAGTGTGAAATTATTTCTAATGTACCCCACTCCCACTGTGTGATGTCATTCGGTAATTTGTTTTTTTAAACGTATTCGCCTGGCTAACAAAACGAATCGTCTTAAGTTTTAGAAGCTATACATATTTGATTTACCATGTAGGTACTCTCTGTTGGAGCTTTGTTTAATGCTTACACCTACGTACATGAAAGTACGTGACATTTCTCAGAATCGTCCTCAATTCAGGTATTGGGAAAAACCAAAACGAGTATAGGTTTCCGGTACCAAGCACAACAAATATGTATATTACAGGCTTGGCGGCTTCTCTCAGGTGGTGATCGTATCTAGTCATGGTGTCAACCAAACATGCCCATCGTTACATATTTGGTAACAGTGATAACAATGCCTACAAGTCGGTAGGTACCTAAATTGTTTAATGAACCCACAATACATTTTTAAGACATTTAAAGGTTCACTAGCAAAATCTTTCATTAACGAACATTATAAAAACCAAAACAAAACCTCGACTGTTATGTGAGGATGTTTTGCTTATTAATTAATTTGCATTTTATTCGGCCAGCATTTTCATATTGCAGGGTTCATTTTTGAAGTATGCTAGCGAGTGAAACTATGTATTATAAAACTCTACGAAAATAATTTAAGATATTTTTACTGTACGTAATATAAAAGTGGTTAGGGGAGGTAGGGGAGGGATGGGCACTTTTTCACTATTTATTGCATAAAAAAACAGATTTTATAGATAATCAACTTTTATTGCCAATTCTTATTGCACCACATATTTGGCTAGATATAACTAAAGAGATTTCTTAAAAATCACAATCAGTTTCAACATTACGAGATATTTTATAAACTAAGTCAAAAGTGCCCAATGCTCCCTATGGTAGGGAGGCTTGGGCATACCCTGTGGGAGGCTTGGGCTCGGCCTATAAATCACTTTATATCCATAACGGAATTCAAAAATTAGTTAACAAATAAACTATTATTAAACTATATCAATTATCGAAACCAAAATCCTTTATGGAATCTTGTTTTAGGTACCGTTGCAAACTAGATCTAGGGATTCCGTATTTATCAGTAGTAGTTTTTATTTTTGAACCTTTTGATACTTCTTCTATGGCTCGTAATATTAAATCTTTAGGAATTTCCCGTCGCAATCCTTTCTTTTTGAATTTAAACGGCATCTTTCTGTAATTAAAAATAAACCTTAAATATTGGCTCTACTCCTCCTATACTGAACATAATAGGAGGGAGCATTGGGCATGCCCAAACCACCCGCGCGCCAAATGCCCATTGCTCCCTCCGTATACATTTTCGACATAGGTTACCGGCATTTTTTTGAATCTACATATTTAGGCTTGAATTTCAGTTTAATTCATAGATTAGTAAATATACAATAGATAAATAATAGGAAATACACATACCTTTAATTAGTTTTCTCTTTATTACAATCCGAAACCGCAGCAAAATACTTACTTTTACGAGCGCATAACCTTCAAACGTGTTTGTGTTTCACAACTGACAGAAAATACAGATAGTCTATGGATGAATAGTGTTGCCAGTCGGTAAAGTAAACTACCAAATCAAGAAAAAAATAAAATCTTTGATCAAATCAGAATAATAAGGAGGTGCCCATGTCTCCCAACTGCCCTTCCCTCCCCTACCTCCCCTATACGCCGTGGATTTTTT
>JALPQI010004108.1:0-20545 GCA_025490895.1 Thaumatotibia leucotreta | reverse complement strand
ACTCCGGTAATCTGACTAGATACTCCTAGTTGTCACTAAACAAAACTAGCTAGGAGTAGCAGTGGCGTGCACAGGGTTTTTAGTTAGGGTAGGCAATTTTTTTTATCTGAGCAACAAACAATATTGACCATCGCATTGCAAACTCACAAGTGGATAGACTTTAGTAAAGTAAAAGAGTCTAGGTATAGCTTGCGACAATAACTAAGTCTTATATCTCGACCGCCGACTTTTGTTAACGTCCTAATGCTTTTCAAATCGCTCATGTTTTCTAAAGAAGAGTGAAAGGTTTTTAAATATGCGTAGCATTCATCATCGGTGAATTCGAAATATAAGTGCAATACCTAACGAGTGAAATATCTAAAATACAATGTTCATTAATGCTATAAGTACAATTTCCGAGTACAGAATACATCGACTTTTGAAATAATTACACGTACCTGTACTAACTTCTTTCGTTTTATTGTTAACTTGCTAAATCCGCCGAAAATCAACTTCGTAGACACGCTAGACTATACAGCAGTCACCATCAACTAACTAGATTTTCACAATTTATTCTCATAGCATAATTCCGTCACGCACAGTCACAAGTCACAACACTTACATGAAAATAAACGTAAAAAAAATCGCTCAGAACCGAATTGTATCAATATGACAATGAATGAGTTTTGTTTTGATAGATTTTCTATTGATTAACCTCAAACCTGTATCGCAAAAATCAAAACCGACTGTTTGTAAACAAATAAACCTGACAGAATGTAATGCCTCTCACTTCAAGTAAAAATCGCAACATAGGAGAGTTCTTAAAATTAGTCGTATTACATCTCGAGGCTCGGTAAGTCAGAGAGAGACCGACATTGGCCGTCCTTCTCGCACGTATGGTGCCTAGGCGCAGCCTATTATTTTGATTGTGTGCGTATATTTTCTATCTTCGTGTGCACTGGGCAAGAATATGTATGTAGTTCACGGACATGTCTACACAAACGCACTGTGTGAGTGTGTGTGTTGTTGCCTTTACCTCTGATGGGGCTTGGGCAGCCGCGCGCTAGGCTAGCTAGCGCGCGCGCAAATTTAAATCGCCGCGAGCTCCGTTAAATATTTATGTGGATTTCTTTCAGAAAACATGACAAATTATTATAATGAAGACGAAAAAGTATATGTAGATGCTGTTCTGCTAGGGCAGGCAGTGCCTATTTGCCTATATGGAGTGCACGCCGCTGAGGAGTAGTAGAGAAGTATCTTAGGCCACACTCAGTGTAGGTACATAGTTACTAAGGTTCCATTGTTGACTGTCCATCCCCATGCAGAACCTGATCCCTAAGATTTACAATGATCTATCCGCAGAAATAAAAAGCGCGAAGTCCATAAACGGCCCATCTCTTCTCTAGTAGGTACCTACCTACCAAGTACGAATCGTACAGGGTTAACAGTGTCTAAATGTTAATTTTTCCAAATAACAAACTAAATGCAGTGTTCAAAAGTAATCAGAAATTACAACGCCAAAGTCGCCAAATAACAACCGGTAGATACCTACTAGGCAAAGCCGCTTCAGACGTCAAAGACATTGCCGACAAAGTAAGATAAACAGACAATTATGCAACCTATAACATTGATCGCTAAGTGCACATTTCTGTGACGCAATGTTCCTAGCGGTTCGTTTGACTGAGACTTGGTCGTCGAAATCCTTTGGAAAAAAAGCTGTATTAGTATTAGACTTAAGATACATTTTGCGTTTTATGGTAAAATAAATCATAGTTTTCTTAGAAGAGAACGAACGGTTTTATCTACCTATTTCCAAAATAAGTCGTAAATTTTCGAAATAGGTAAGTACCAAGTAGGTAGCAAAGTAATTAATAACATCATGCTTAGAACGTGTGGAACTTACTTTTGCTAGTATTGCACTTTGAAATTTGTAAGTAGGTAACTATGTACCAATTACAACTTGAGTGGTTGGCGTCTGGACCCACTCTTCCAAAGACCTATTGATTGCCTAATAGATATTTTATTACCTTCAAATAATTGATTAAAGAAATAGGTACGAAATGTCTAACAAATCATGGCACGGACACTTGCGCCCCCGATTAGGTAAGTACCTACTTATGTTATGTATGTCAAAGCAAGCGGCCTTGGAGTTTGACAGAATATTCTTTTTTGCCACCGGCTCCAGCGCCTACCTAAGTAGGTACCTAATAGTAATTAAGTAACTCACACGCAACTACATGTCTGTCTATGTCTATCTGTAAATCTGCGGACAGGCTCAGTGACTAACCAAGGCCTTATCGGTAGTAGGTACTAGAAAACTATAATTTGTAATTAATGTGTATCAGTCACGCCGAAAAAATACCTATCTACTCTACCTAGGTACCGCCCAGGTACCCAAAGGTACCCAAAATCTATGTAGCAGGTGATTCTTTAACTCCTTAAATATCCATAATTAGCAACACATTGACTGTACGTGATAATAAAATGCGTGAATAAATAAGGTTAATTTTCATGTTATAATATCTGTGTATTATTGGAAGTTTTAAAAGTTATTCAACTATTTCTACCCGGCCGGAGATAGAGTACAGGTTTTCGGGTTAAAACCTAATAACAGTATAATTTTTTGTATGAAAAATCCTAACACCGGCCGCTGCAGTAGAGGTAACATTAACGTAGGTATGGGGTCACGTGCTTACCTAAATTACGCACAGTGGGTTGTTAATGTTGTTATGAGAAATTTAAGGACGTGGTGTTATTTTTCACGTGTTATTTTGTTAATTATGTTATAAAATGATAAGACTTAAAATTGTATTTACCTACAGTCAAGTGCAAAAATAAGTATCGAAAGAATCCGCTCATAAATATGTTACGACGTTCTTATTACACAGAATTAGAGTGCGCTCGCACTGGGACATATTTTTGAACATTTTTGTGTACACCTTATTTTGTCTTTGACTGTACATTAGTATAAATGGTAAACGAAAATACATTTTTTTTTAATTTTCACTGTTTAATTAATTGAATGATTTTTCTGAATAACCTAATAATACAGGTCACTTTAAAATGTTTATTTAGAAATGTTTCATAGGTAAAGGTTTTTGCTCCTTTCTTCTACATAAAATCACTGAACTGTTTACTTATTATTTTTGTCCATCACTGACACTTTAAAACCACTGTGGCCGGTATTAGGGCATTCACGGCCGAAGTTAGAGCATAACGGCTGTGTTTATGTTAAATTTTATTAAATTATATGATTTCCCATTAAATATCACATTCTAAAAACATCACTTTACTAGTAAGCCCCTAAAACCACACCTAACGACAATATCAGCGGCAGAAGTCAGAAAAACACTTAGGTGGCCGGAATTGCAGCATTTTACCCAATATGTAAATCAACCACGTTACCACGCCAACAAAATGGTCAAAGATGGTCAGTCGCAGCCAATCACAAGTCAAATTCCCAGCCAAACGGCGTGCGTCCGCGCACCTCGGCGTTCGGCGAGCGGCTGAAGAGCCATTTTTGCACGTATCATACTCAATTTGGTACAGCGTGTGTGTATTTATGCGTGAATAAATAAGGTTCATTTTCATGTCATAATATCTGAGTATTATTCGATCTTTTAAAAGTTATTCAACGATTTCTACAGGTGGCCGGAGTTACAGCACTTTACCCCTCTTCAAGGTCATTACTTTGCCCCACTAGTGGATAAAACACGTTTTCCTGGCTAGTTTTGACCGATAAAAGAGCGCTTTCCGAGCTAGTGAGGAGAAAAGTTTTTTTCTATTGTGGTATGGAACCCTAAAAGTGATGACACGCTAAATGATCAAGTTGACACATACCTTTGGTTTCTGCGTGACAGCTCTTCTCGACAGGCAGGTTTTTTATCTCTTGTATTTTAGGTATTAGACGTAGGAGAGGAGTGTAACTTTGAGAATCAAAATACAAAGAGTTTTAACAGCTCATCAGCATCTGAAACAAAAGACGCATTCTTTATAATATCATATCCTGTTACTGTTAATTATTGAATGTCCTCAAACTTCAGGTACTAGTACCTGTTTAGGTATTCAAGACTTACCTTAATGGTCTGTCGCTTTTCAATTAATTAATTACAGGCCGCCCATAGGTGAATTTCCAGTTGATCCATTTCAACAGTAAGGTCTGTAGCTTGAATTTGTCAAAAATCAACTTCTTTAGAATTGGAAGTATTCAGGTGACTTCTACTCATAATCGCAGGCTCTTTCGAACCTAGTAGGAGAAAAAAAAACTTTAACAAATGTTTTTAAAGTACCTACCTACCTACATTTTTCAAACTTTTTTTATTTAAGTAAATAATACATACAATTATGTTATGCAATTATGCATGTTAGCCGTGTGGTGACGGCAGTAGGAATACATTTGTCACCACCCCAACTCCTCCTGCGGGTGTCGTAAGAGTCGACTAAGGGATGTGTCACTGACCATTGTAGATTGATGATGGGCAGCAGCGTCATCATAGTGGACACATTACTGCGATCGCCAATCCGCTTGAAAGTGCCAATCGCGTGGTGATTATGGGCATTTACCTCCTAATGCGTCTATACGCATAGTTAATAGGAGAGGCCTACGTCCAGCAGTGGACTAACATAGGCTGATGATGATGATACAATTATGTATACAAAATGTAGTCTAAGAGTTAGCCACGTAAATAGGTGTGCAATAACCTAACCAACGAAAATTGCGCGCTGAAATCCGACAAGTGGGTTCTTATAGGAGTCCAAAAATGAATATGCAAAAATTAACACCAAAACCCACCGTTGAACAGCTGCCAGACGCCCGGATAATTAAAGTCGATGGCAAGACACAACAACTACAAAAGGTAGGTAGTAGGTAGGTAGGTAGGTACTCGCCGCCCGCCGCGCCGCTCGCTTCTACAGCCGGTGGCGCAAATAAATTCGCACGTAACAATCCCGGTACAATTTTATTAATTCTCGAGGCATGCGGTTTTAATTATGTTTCATTTAATTTATAAAAAGAAGTAAAGTTAAGATCAGCGCCGAGAAAGTACCTACCTGATAATCAAATTATTTCTGAACTTCCAATAAAATTCACATATCTAAATCATGACTAGAGAATATCGCACGTCAATAACAGTCACAAAAATGCAATTTTAAGCGCACGTACGTTACATACCTTAGTCACTTTTGCTGCTAATGCATTGGCTCTATGTGACCGCCCTCAGCTCGGATGCAGCTCCGTGCGCGCTTAAATACTTCCCGCCCAACTTTCTGAAGTACGTGTCGGTCCCGCTTTATCTCCTCGAATGCCGCCCTTATACGTGCTTCTAGCTCTTGCACGTTTGCGATTATGGCTCTACCTTCATACACCCGCCTTTTAACGTCGCCCCACAGATAAAAGTCAAGGGGTGTCAAATCGGGAGACCTCGGCGGCCAAGAGATGAGTGTACTGCCCCGGCCTATCCAATTGTTCGCCCCAAATCTCTCGGTTAAGTGTTCCCGAACCGCCCGTGTGAAATGTGCAGGTGCCCCATCATGCATGTAGGTTATACCTTCAGCCCCATCTTCAGTCAGCGCTAGCTGGGCCTCTAATTCGCCTCTAAGAAATTGTAGATATGTCTCTCCATTTAACCGATCTAAGAACACGGGACCGACAATTTCGTAGCCAAGAATGCCTGCCCACACATTCCGGCTAAATCGGTGTTGGAAGTGACATGTCCTGAGCGCGTGTGGATTTTCCCTGGCATAAATGTGCTCATTGCGGCTATTTAGCATGCCGCCGCGTTGAAAAGTCGCTTCGTCAGTCCACAAGATGCGCCGCTCTCTATTTTCCAACAGCCAGTTACAAAACTCCACCCTTGGCTGGTGATCTGCGTCAAGCAAGTCCTGAACCTTGGTATATTTGTATGGGTGAAAGCCACGTTTTCGTAATATGTGCCCAATTGTGCCCCGCGAAATATTACTTTCTTGAGCATATCTACGTTGACTGTCAGATGGGTTTGCCTGGAAGTGCTGCACGACTTGCTGAGCAACCCCGATGTCTGCAGGGCGGCCAAGATCTGCGTTTCCGCCCTGGTACCCTCCTCGTTGCCTTTCATGTGCCCAATAAATTGCATTATTGAAAGCGGTTGCTGATGGCACCGGCTGCCCAGGGTGCTGAATTGCATAAACACGGCGGGCTTCGGCAATGTTTTGACCGGCTTGGTGCGTATAAATATTGAAAAGCACTCCATAATCGTACCGAGGTGGTGCCATTTTCCTATTTTAAACCTAATCTACCTAATAAAATAACACCTTTCAAACAATGTTCAAAATCACCTCGCAAACTATTTGTAACAAACAAAACTCACTCAAACGTTTCACTCAATCAATCAATCGGACACCAAACAAAACAAAACCTATAACTTTCACACTTTTTTTAAATCCGGAAAACTTTAAGCATACGAGCAACAGAGAGCATCGAACATAGCCGACTGAAAAGAACACAGACCTTATTAGATCTTACCCCTTTCAATTTCTACTACCAAACCAATCAAACTAACGCTATCAGACAAACCAATCACATAAAGCCGCCAAATTAAAAAAAAATGCGGGAAATGTAAATTTCTCAGGTATTAACAAAGTATTGAACCCATGTCAGAATAATGTTGTATTAATTTATTAGTAAGTTAAACAATACATTAAAACTGAATAAACTTAAGCATCGTGTTAAAAAATTTAAATGATCATAATTAAATTTAAAAAATTTTAAAAAATTTAATTATGATTATTTATGATGCTGTATAGGTATGGCGTTTGACAGTGATAGCATGACTATCATACGTGAGGTAAAGGGAGATAGTGATAGCACGCCTGGGCGGCGACTCCCGAGTCCAATCGAGGTAGGCCCCCGGATCGCGTTCCTCGGATTAAGCCGCGGAACAACTTACTGGGTCGCGTTTTATAAAATTACAATTTACAATTTCGCTGTTTGCCTCTCTTTCTAGCCAATATGTGCGTGCGTTAGAGAGGCAAACAGCGAAATTGTAAATTGTAACTTTATAAAACGCGACCCTGGTGCCTGCGGACAAGGTAATTTTAGTTGTACGCGCGCCTCGCGCCAGCCGCTACTGCCGCTAGCCATAGCCACACAATAGTGAATGCAAGCGCATACAGACAGTGTAACATTATTAGTAGACTACACTAATGACGGTTGATTTGTAACGTACACTAGAAGATTTTGTTTAATAGTTTAAGTTTCATTGTTGTTGTGTTAATTTATTTACCGCCCTGGCAACACTACTGACAACGGGGATGTCCGGTCGGTCGTCGGTCCAATGAAAACCTATGCAATAGGCAACACTAAATAGACACGAGACGATTGATGTTCACTGTGTTTATTTTTGGTATTATTTACTTGTGCAGTTTAACATTCAAATTGTGTCTGTTTGTTGTATTGTAACAACGATTATTGAGTGAAAGTGACAACTACATTAACTACATACTTAAGTTCCGCTTACAGCTTACGCGAAGAGGTTAGAAATCCAGCAAAATATGATTGAACCACATCATTTTCTTTACCTAGGTACCCATTACTTCAACTTGATTCAGTAAGTATAAGTACTTATACTCCTTCCTACCAGACTTTGGCCGAATGTAGGGGAATGCCCATAGTAAGTTAGTGACATTTTTATGTAAAGAATAGAAACTTAGAAGTATCTGCTTCCATTATAAATATTATAATAAACAAGTTTAACAAGTAAAAAAAGTAAACAAACGATTCATGACTTACTAATACAATTATTTCTAAGCATTTTGCAACTGACCATATTCATATTTTGGCAAATAAACTCAAATGTATTCAGGTTAGGGTTTCTTTCTATGTTTTCTGTATGAATTTGTGTTATTTGAAATGGAAGATTATTTTGGATTTAGACTATTTGGGACAGTAGGGGAATGCCCATAGTAAGTTAGTGACATTTTTATGCAAAGAATAGAAACTTAGAAGTATCTGCTTCCATTATAAATAGGTATTATAATAAACAAGTTTAACAAGTAAAAAAAGTAAATACAGGATTCAAGACATACAATACTTAGTATTATTTCTAAGCATTTTGCAACTGACCAAAGTAAACTCAAATGTATTCAGGTTAGGGTTTCTATGTTTTCTGTATGAATTTGTGTTATTTGAAATGGAAGATTATTTTGGATTTAGACTATTTTGGGACAATAAATGAAACACATTGAAGGGGAATAATTTACCTACTTAAAAATAAATACCAAGAAAATTAAAGGCGAAAGTTAAAGAGTTCAGTTGCTAAGTTACCAATAAAAAGCAATTTTAAAAACACATTTTATTTATTCTTTACATGTGTGATAAATATCTAGTACCTATAAATTAAACAAGTTAAAGCAGAGTGAAAGGCTTAATTCTTACTTCTTGTTTATCTTTTATAATTTTGTATACTTTGTGATTTCCTTTTCAGATTTTCTTTGTGACTCTGATCGTAAAAACACCTACTTCATGGTGTTCTATCTATGTATTTTTTATTGATGGACTTTGAGGCCGTCAACAAAGATGACGTGGAATTGGACTAGCCTTTGCAGCAACCTGCTGTTCACCAAAAGGACAGAAGCAGAATTGATAGCAGCCATTCTTCAGCCACAGAGCCACTGGTTGTAGAACAAGTAAGTTACTATTTATGGTTAAGTCTGTTTTTAACCTCCAATGCAAAAACGACGGGGTGTTATAAGTTTGACGTGTCTGTCTGTCTGTCTGTCTGTCTACTCCCGAACGGATCAACCAATTTTGATGTAGTTTGAGAAATGTGAATTAGTTGAGAGTGGTCTTAGCTATAGCTGATGGCCTCCCGTCTAAGGTAGTCGCCGCTACAAAATTATGGATTACAGAATTTGGTACAATTCCCTCACTATGGGTATCAATAGAAAAGGCTTGAGTAGCAGAATACAATGTCAATCAATCACTATAAAAGTCGGGGGGTTTTTAAATTTTGAATTTAAGTTTTCTGACTAAACTAAGTTCCGAAAACGCCATTGGCGTTTTTTTTGATTCCGTACTCAACTAAGTTACCCTTATAGTTTTGCCATGTCTGTCTGTCCGTCCGTCCGTCCGTCACCAAGTAATCTCAGAGACCGTGATACGATCCATTATGAATTAAGGGATCTCCTCAAATCTGAAAGGCACATTGTGGTTATTTTAAAGTTAGCATTACGCTGAGTTGGGTCGGTGCACAAAACATTCATTGTGCTCTTGTTTTTGTTTTGTTTTGTTTTGTAAATGTTTGTGATCGTCACGAATAAACGTTTTTTCATTTCATTTTTCATTTTTGACCTCCGACGCAAAAAGGACGAGGTGTTATAAGTTTGACGTGTCTGTCTGTCTGTCTGTCTGTTTGTCTGTGTATGAATCTGTCTGTGGCATCATCATAACTCCCGAGCGGATCAACCGATTTTGATGTAATTTTTTTTATTTAATAGGTTAATTAGTCAAGAGTGTTATTAGCTATAGTTGATGGCCGCCGGTCCAAGATGGTCACCGCTACAAAATTATGGACTACAGATTTTAGCACAACTCACTAAATATGGGTATCAAATGAAAGGTCTTGAGTAGCAGAACACAATACAATATAAAAATATCTAATCCAAGATGGCCGCCGCGCCATATTATCTGATTTTCACTTCTAGTGTGGGGGGTTATTTAAATTTTTAATTTAAATAATTTTAGTTATTTATGTATGGTGATTTCGGTGTTTAATTCTATTAGCAATTAATTTAACGTAAAACGTTAAGAGTTTGATCACATTACCCTATTTTTCTTCTGTTAACCATTCTGCGTGTTTTGCGCGTTTCCCTTTGCCTCTATTCCTAGCACAACGATTTAGACTATGACTTAAACGTTTTTCAGGTCGTGATGGTGGTGATGATGTCATGTTGCTCGCCCGACGGCTGTATGGCGGCGGCGTGAAAGCGCGATATCTGCTGGATTTGCCTCGTTGGAATTCGGTTTGTTTCCATATTTAATTAATTCTTAAACAAATTCAGTAAAGGAGGAAAACGCCCGTGGACGTCGTTGTCGCGCGTCGCTGTCACGGCAGTGACAAAGATTGCTCACTCTTAGATTTAATTTCGCATTTGTCATTAACATGTCTTTCAGACAAGACGCCTGACTTCATCGAGTCGGAACATAAGAGCTGTTCAAATGTTTATTCTGCAAGAAGGCCTCGAGGACACTTTTACCAGTCAATGAGCATTATTCTATGTCATGTATTCATCAACTAACTTACGATTTCTGTTTAACAGTACTTCGAGCTGCGTGGGATGGGACTCATCCGGCACGTGTCGCGTTGGAGCAAGGCGCTCACAATTAATCTCGCTGAATCACTTAAAATTAAGAGTAAGTTAACAATATTTGTTCATGTTCGATCTTAATCATGAAACTTAGCAAGACTCTGTTTAGTTTTGAAAGTCAAAAGGGCAACCATAATCGGCATCATTTCAAAAAATTACCCAAACCTCCGCGGGTCGCCGTAGAATCAAACCTATCAATGAGTTTTTCAGAACTTATTTACCAAACGTCATTTAATACGAGTCTTTAGTCTGTCTTTGTATGTATGTTATGAAACATACCTACATAATTATGTTTAATACTTTGACACGGCCTCTTGTATTAAACAAATCGGAGAGTAAAATTTTATTAAAAATCGTTTTTTTTTTGTGAACCAGTGTAGTAGTTTTGACTGATTGCCGAAAGAAAGGAGGGTTATTATACCAGTTTTTCACTATGTTCTAGATTGTTTCCGTCATCCTCAATTCTGGACAACTGGACTACTAGCAACGGGATGCGGTCTGCAACAATGGTCATCGTAGTCACCTGTACTTCACCGAAATGCGACTGGTAAATATCTAACTACATCTAGTACATACGTTGTGTAAAATACATTGGTACTAGCACGGGGTTTGAACCCACGACCTTCGGATTGAAAGGGTAAGGCCACACCTACGTAAAAAGACCATCATCCGGGATGATGTCAAATTGACATGGTGAAAATCGTGCGTGTAACATACCAAATCTTCACTACATATTTGCCACGTGGTAAATCTGTAGCGACGATTTGGTATGTTACACACACGATTTTCACCACGTCAATTTGACATCATCCGGGATGATGTTTTTTTACGTAGATGTGGCCTGCGCCAAAGTCGCACGCTTAACCGACTCTGGAACAAGCTGCCGACAGTCCGTTCGTCACTGAACTGTCCGCCGATAATTATGTACCTACTGTGTACCTACGTTTCGTCTGTAAGTGTTTCCTACACACCACCTTTCAACGTTACGCGAGTTGTTTTCCCCCCATATGTCTCTGAATACAAATTCCCAACGGTCTGTTCCTAATAAAGTAATAGGTGCTGGTAATAAAGTAATGGAGGAAACGTTCTAACGGCCGACAATTGAACGACGAACAGACCCCCTGTTCCAGATTTTTCAGATAGTAGACGCGGTTCGTCGTGTCGCAGTTCATAACTAACTGGCGATTTTATTTTACAGGTTACCAGCAGTTACCAGCGTCTGCCACCACACTGCGGCGCCTGCAGTTATGAATTTTCGAAGATACATTGTATTATCGTTACTATCATACTTGGGAACATTTAATTTTTATTCAGTATTATTTTTTGATGCGGTTAACATGAGTGGCTATTTGACCGCGTCAAAAATTGATAATATTTAACGAACGAGAGGGACAATATGTCAATAATGTCACATTTTGATTTGGTTTGAAAATGTTTATTCAGTTAGTTTGCATTTTTACATTATAGTAAGAGATAAGAGAAAAAAGAAATACGAATGAAAAGGAAGATGGCTCAGCTTGTTAAAATTTTAGTTAGTTAGTGGCGCCATCTTTTTAGAGTGAGTTCTTAATTATTGCACAATAGAAGAAACTTTTTTATTTAATAATAAGTACTTGTTCCATTGAATGGGCGAGATACTTAAATTATGTAAACCTTTATTACTGTTACTACATACTGTTACGTAGTATTGTAAAATTTAGTGATGTTTTCTCAATTCACTCTCCTTTTTAAACGTAAAATCTGCAAACAAATTATGGTTGTCTAGTATCTTAGAAACTTTTGTTAAGAGGTTATTGTAAATACCGTCAATAAATAGTAACGAATGTAACAGGACATCAAATAAGTACTCGCAATACTAAATGGTGTCCTGTTTCAACCGCTACTACAATTGACGATCAGCGCCATGAGCCTGACTAAGAATAGCTTAATGTTTTTTTTTCATTGTTTTTTGTTGATGCGGTCAAAAATAGCCATTGAATATTATTTTATTTTTTAAATCCGCAATGCTAAAAAATCTGCACTTTTGTTTTCTTTTAATACTGTACCATTAAAAGAAAATAAAAGTGCAGATGTTTTAGTAAAGTTATTCTTTTTGTATAAAGTAATCTCAACTTACACAGTCAAAACATGACGTGTGTGACATTTATGACCGCGTCAAAAATTTAAACTTATTGTAAATAGCAACACCTACTTTAGTTATTAGTAGCACCCTGGCACCATCTAAATCGGAACATTTTTAGGCTGGTTTTGTTATCG
The DNA here is from genome assembly GCA_025490895.1 of Thaumatotibia leucotreta. Lineage (NCBI taxonomy): Eukaryota > Metazoa > Arthropoda > Insecta > Lepidoptera > Tortricidae > Thaumatotibia > Thaumatotibia leucotreta. Next base: position 7,969 of record JALPQI010004108.1, on the reverse strand, counting down.
CGCGGACGCTCTCCGCATGGAGCGCTCTCCACACTCGGACGAGACGCGAAGGCGGGCTAGGGGGAGGCGGGCGTTTGCTCTGTCAAACAGTGTGTGTTGACAGGCAAACGCCCGCCTCCCCCGTACCTGCCTTCGCCTCTCATCCGAGAGTGTGGACGCACGGTTATTATTAGTATTAACGCCATTTGCACACCGACGCAGGGAACTGCGAATCCAAAACGATTCGTAGGAATCGTCGTATCGTGCTGAGCTCAGCGTGCATTGTTCGCGCTTGCACTCCGACGCTGTCAGCATGATACTAAAAAACATGTGCAGATGATCTGCGCGGATCGACCCACACAGACGGTCCGCGTGATATTGAAACCAGCCTTAAGGGAGATTCACTAGATGACATGACTAAATGAAAGAATCCATTTCCTTTGCCCCTGGCCAGCGAGCGCCTCCTTTCCCATATTATAAGTTATGCGGTACGTGCGATAAACGCGTGAAGACCGTACCTATAGCCCGATCTACTTGTACCTACCTACCTACGTACCACTACCACCGGCTCAAAGTAATGGTAGTAACTACTGCGAATTTTCTCCCCACTAGTTACCGCCAAACATGGTACTGGTAACTACACTGTCCATACTAGTTGCCACTACACACGCAGTTACCACTGGAACAAAATTGGCGGTAACAGTGGAAATATCCGTTTTATACTTACTGTAATTCTTTATGTGTACTTACCTATTCTTAATGTTTGTTATTGTAAAATAAAGTAGAATAAGATCTGCCTTTATTTATTTTACCATTCCTCGTAAATTAGATAAAAACATTCTAACAAACTGTTAAGGCCCGTCCAGAGATTCGCCGAATGTAGGCGAATGCCCATAGTAAGTTCATGCGTCGTTAGTGATTAACTATGGGCATTCGCCTACATTCGGCGAGTCTCTGGACGGGCCTTAAAATGTGTCAGCACACATGCTCCAAAGCATGCATATCGAATGCCAGTAACGAACATTCGCATGCGAAACGATGCGAACTCTGTAGAAAGCCAGAATTTCGCATGCAAACGCGACGGTGTGCAAACGACGTGAATTCGCCTAGGTACAAGGAAATACAAAACATTTTCAAGTTGTTTATTGCGTTCATGTTGTACATAAAACAAAAGAAGTGTTACATTAGTGGTGATAACTTGATAAGTTACAAACATGAACCCTGCATGGGCATAGTAATTACTTAATTATTTTGTTTCCACAACGCTAAAGAGTGCCATACACAATCGATCGCGGACTAGCCGCACACGGCGGATTCGTCGTTACGTTCCTCTACGTCCACATTCTCGGACGAGAGGCGAAGACGGGCATTTGACGGGTAAACGCCTGCCTTCGGCTCTCGCACGCGAGTGAATTGCCACCATTACGTCAAAAATGAATCGTTGATCATGATCACAAACAGCCGTACACATTCGATTTATCGTTACTATCGATCGTTCGACTCCCGCATTCACTTACACGCTCGATCCATCTGTACGATAAATAGGTAGGTTTGTTGCGACCGATTGTTCGTTATGACACGGGCCAATACCTCGTGTCAGCCTGGGTAATCGTCAAGGGACCCCCGGCACAATTAACTCGCCAATTGTATCAGAAAATCTGATTGGTGTCAATCTCTTTCTAAGTATTAATAATTTTCGCCTCCAAAACTTGCCCCGTCTGAACGCTCCTTAAAATTAAATCGATTTGAACACAAATGACAAACCTCCATTGCAAATATTATCGTAAAATATGTATGATCGATTGCAAATTAATTACAAATACAATCAATACCATCGCACTATTTACAATATTGGAAAACAATAACATTTATTCTTTAACTGGTCCTCTGTACTAATTATCCGAACGCACGCGGCACGCATCTGCTGGCGCTGGACGCTGGCAACACCTAGTTAGTTTTTGTTTTGTTTGTTTTGGTTAGTCGTGGTTATTTACTAAAAGTTATTAGATTTTCGTGTATTTCAGTGAAATATCAGTTAGTTTGCCTTGTGCATAGTGTTTGTGTGTTTGCAATTAAGTGTAAATGTGAAAATATCTGTGAAACTTGTGAGATTGTTCGTCTGTCGGCACAAATGGAATTAAGAAATAACCTAACATGTAAGTGATTTTCATCTTTATTTCACTCATTTTTATCGCCGGACTACTTCTATTACGTCCAAACGTAATACATTACTGTTTTCCGACGGTTTCTGTCGAATTATTCGTATTTTAGGATAATAAACTACTGTTTACTATCAATTCAAGGTTAATGCCCGCCATTTGTCGCCAACGTCAGATGTGTTTATCTTCTTACTACAGATTAACCATACAGATTGACCACTTTATTTTTTTATTTATTTTTTACCTCTTTTCAAAATCAAATTGACCGACTCAAAAACTAGCCAGAGGGGTTTATATGGATCCCAAATGTCGCCTGGCAACGGCTTATTCGTATCTTTTTAGCCACCCTGTAGAATATTACTACTACCTCGATTATATTGAGAGGTTGTAATTATTCCTTCTCTGTTATGCTAAAACAAACTATGCCGATACTTTTTATGCACATCCAGATTATGCCTCATCATAAATAGGAGCATCGAAATTATGCTCGAATAATATTCGAACAACTCGAAATCTGCCTCAAAGAAATATGCTAAAGTTTAGTATGTCACAACAGTTTCTGCACAAAGCCCATTATGACTACATAGTTTATGTTATTCATAAAATAATTATACCACAACAGAGTGAACCTAATGCGAAAATGTTTATAAATAAACAATTTATTTGAAATAACTTTATGAGTATAGATTAATCTACTTGACGACTTTAGGAGGATAAAATTTCGAAATAAAAATCGTTATGAATATTGTAGGTAGAAGTATAATTTTTAGTAAGAAAAAAAGTATGAGAAAAATTTTTCGGAGTAATGATGATTATGAGTAAAAAACGGTATTAGTAAAAATATTCGAAGAAAAAATTGTATAAGTGCCAATATGGACCCCGTCTGCTAACTTAGCAAGCCGCTAATAATCGTTTGTCCCTTTTGCTCTTATGGACACATTGTTAAAACTAAAAGGGACAAACAATTATTAGCGGCTTGTTAAGTTAACAGACGTTTATGAATAAGGGGGTAACACTACAAATAGAGGTCTGTTCTTTTTATGTAATAGGCGGCCAACGAGCAGACGGATCGCCTGATGGTAAGCGACTACCGCCGCCCATGAACACCTGCAACAGGGGTGTCACACACAGATGTCATATATACCATAGATCAAGCAAACGTATCTACTTAGCGTGTCAAATGAACTCAGTAAAATCCACTGAGTTGTCCGTCTTTAATCGCAGCTTGAAGCTGGAGTCAAACTTTGTAAGTTGAAGTGAATAAAAACATTAATAATGCCTCCTTAAGTAATATTAATTGCAATAACACAAAAAAAAAGAATACTCAAGGGCCTGAGACATATTTAAAATCATAGGCAAGTAACAACTTCAGTACAAAATCTGACACGATCGGCCGCCATATAAATGAATGAACTTGTTTCTTCTATCCAAATCTAATTCTGTGGTGTCACAAGTGCGTTCCCGATCTTTCCGATGGGAGAAGCTTCTTGCTGCGATAAATCTGATGGCGATTATATGATATTCAGATATGCAATGTCTAAGATTACTCCAATACAACATGTGGCTATTTGTAATTCTAATTAATTAATAATTAGGTACAATCACTTTAAGTTACAAAATCATACGAATGTCATAATTCGGAAGTCAGATGACTGTTACGTATTTGGCGCAACGCTGTATTGTCTATTATTCGTCTATATGCTCTTTGCCCTTGCTCATTTTAGATCTCTGAAAAAAAAAACAAAAAAGTGTTAGCGGGTTAAAAATGAAATCGGTACTGATTTACTGAACAAGAAAAATAAACACAAAGAAACGCAATTTAATTATCTTATACAAGCTCTAATTTTTGTCTATAGATTTTATTGGACCGTAAACAATAGTTTCTATTATGTCATTAACAAAAATTAGGAAGAAAAAACGTAGGTTGTATCAAACATATAATATTCATTTTACCTATTGAAATTTGCCGAAAGTAATATGAGTAAGCATACGTACACGTGCGGAAATCTGTACGCGGTCTCATAATAAGTATTGTTTGCCCCCTTTTGCTCTTATCAATCTGTGTATAAGACCGGAAGAGACTAACAATAACAAGAATAATTCACATAGACGGTGCCCATGAGGAAGGGGAAAAAAATCGACAGCGGATTTGTGACCAAATTTGAAGTTAAAAAAAAAAAGATAAAAATGTCATTTGAAGTTTTCTGGATTGAGTCTATTTTAAGAGAAAATTTGATTTTTTCCTAAAACCGTTTTAGCCCGTTAGGTACGCTATGATAAACGCATTTTAGGAAACGATTTTGTTACCATGTTGTCTTAACATTTTTTGCTTCTGTTAGTCTCAGGAATATGCTGTTAATTTTTTTTCCTTTCTTCACGGGCACCTTGTATATCATAGTTATGAGCTTTTAATATGAGACCAATAGCTGCCGTACTTTGAGACTTGAGTCGAAAACATAAGTAGGGTGTACTGGGGTAATTTCGAATGTCAAATAATGACCGATAATTTTATGTTGTGCTTTTTGCAACTTTTAGATAACTAACTTCCATTAAAGTTTTTTTTGTATTAAAACCTATTTAGTTATTTACTTCATGATGTTCCTAATTTCTCAATGTATATTCATAGCCGCTCTCGCGTTGTTCGGTTAAACAGTTTTCGTGTAAAAATATGATAGACAAAAAGTTCGACAGACGGGCAGACTTATTTAAAATAAACAGTTTTAATATGTGTCGGGATGCAAAATTTATACCTAAATAGCCTGATAACAATAAATCATCTAATTTATGCTATGCTTTGGTTTTATGATAAATTTAATTTTGGGCCAATGTTACCCCCTAGGGCCAAAGTAACCCGGCTTTACGGTACGTCGAACCCGAATTTAGAGTCCATTTTACGACCCAAGATGGCGGCACAATTTTCTTCTTTTTTTTTTGTCATTTTTGTCATTGTACTCGTTTTCGACTAATACACATACGTGGAACCCGAATTTAGGGTTCATTTTAAGATCCAAGATGGCGGCACATTCTTTTTCTTTTTTTTGTCATTTTTGTCATTGTACTCGTTGTATTGGTTGACTGGTAGAGAATGCCTTAAGGCGTGAAGTTCGCCATTTGTACTCTTTTATATTGTGCAATAAAGTTTAAATAAATAAATAAATAAAATTGCTTAAAAAAAGTTGCCGCCATCTTGGATCTTAGAATGGACCCAAAAATCGGATTCCACGGATGCGAATTCATCAGAAACGAGTATAATGATGAAAATTGGAAAAAAAGTTGCCGCCATCGTGGATCTTAGAATGGACCCGAAAATCGGATTCCACGGATGCGAATTAGTCGGAAACGAGTATAATGATGAAAATTGCTAAAAAAAGTTGCCGCCATCTTGGATCTTAGAATGGACCCGAAAATCGGATTCCTCGGATGCGAATTAGTCGGAAACGAGTATAATGATGAAAATTGCTAAAAAAAGTTGCCGCCATCTTGGATCTTAGAATGGACCCAAAAATCGGATTCCACGTATGCAAATTAGTCAGAAACGAGTATAATAAAGAAAATTGCAAAAAAAAGTTGCCGCCATCTTGGATCTTAGAATGGACCCGAAAATCGGATTCCACGTATGCGAATTAGTCGGAAACGAGTATAATGATGAAAATTGCTAAAAAAAGTTGCCGCCATCTTGGATCTTAGAATGGACCCGAAAATCGGATTCCACGTATGCGAATTAGTCGGAAACGAGTATAATGATGAAAATTGCTAAAAAAAGTTGCCGGCATCTTGGATCTTAGAATGGACCCGAAAATCGGATTCCACGTATGCGAATTAGTCGGAAACGAGTATAATGATGAAAATTGCTAAAAAAAGTTGCCGCCATCTTGGATCTTAGAATGGACCCGAAAATCGGATTCCACGGATGTGAATTAGTCGGAAACGAGTATAATGATGAAAATTGCTAAAAAAAGTTGCCGCCATCTTGGATCTTACAATGGACCCGAAAATCGGATTCCACGGATGCGAATTAGTCGGAAACGAGTATAATGATGAAAATTGCTAAAAAATGTTGCCGCCATCTTGGATCTTAGAATGGATCCGAAAATCGGATTCCACGTATGCGAATTAGTCAAAAACGAGTATAATGATGAAGATTGCAAAAAAAAGTTGCCGCCATTTTGGATCTTAAAAATATACTACATTTTCAGAATACGTTTTTAACAATCATGAAACTGCTAGGATGTCAGATATCAACTAGAATGACATATAAATCAAAAACAATTTTCTTCGAGTAATAGTAACAAAATTACGTTGTAAGTAATGCAGATTACAGAAGTACTTGATTACGGTGGATTCAATATTACAGTAGCTGATTACAATACCGACCCCAAAGGAATGGATTACAGGCGTAACCATAGTACAGCATTACAGTAATTTTTATTATACTAGTAATTCATTACTGAGGAGTCGTCATTACTGGAATGTAACCCTGTAATTAATTCCAAAAGGAATTGATTACGCCCAACTCTGGCTAGCATACCGAACGATACTTGTTCATAAATCTGTGATAAGTGCTGTGTGTGAACCCCTATCAGACACTAAACTTTCCTCAAATATCCTAATTAAGAACATTTTAAAAGCGATTTCCTTGGCGAAACCATCGCCTCCCAAACCGCCAGTATGGGATGCGAGACATTTGATTTATTACTTAAAAAATACGAGTCCTAACCCGAACAGCTTGTACGACGTATCTAGGAGAACTGCCGCACTCTTACTTTTAGCATCGGGCCGAAGGGTCCACGACCTTACACTGCTTCACTGTAGCCCAAGCAATTACACTGATAACTCTCACTCAATTATTTTGGTTCCAAAATTCGGTTCTAAATCTGATAACGCATTTTATCAACAATCAAACTGGACACTATTAGAAGCTCCTGAACATAATATCAATCCAGTATTCTGGATACGTCAACTCGTATTAATTACGGAAAATGTTCGAGGCCACTGTACTAACTTATTTGTATCAACTAGAGTCCCTTCTAAGCCAGCTTCACCCACGATGATTGGAGGCTGGCTTAAACGCCTCCTGGCGGACTCTGGGATTGAGGCTACACCGGGTAGCTTTCGATCTGCGGTATCGTCACTAAATTGGTTAGAAAAATATCCAATTAATGATATTTTGGCAAAAGCTAACTGGCAACATGAATCTACCTTTAGACGTTTTTACCACAGAGATATTCGCAGTTCGAATACCGACCCAGCCGTAAAATCCCTGTCAAATCTATTTAACGTTTAGATGATTTAGATACTCTGTATTACATTTGCTAAATCAAGCATTAATTATAAAAATTGCCTCGATTAAACGTATTGCTAATATACTATACAATTTTTTATTCATAGCATCGGTATATCGGTGTACCTTTGTGCACCCGCTGACTCGCCACCAGGAGATAATAGACAGATCTCATAATGAAGATCTCGGACGTCGAACGGAACACATAATATGAAATTTTACCTTCCAATAAAATTAGTATTATGTTTCCATCGACGTCCGAGATCTGGGTAATGCCTTCCTGGCGGCATTTATTATTTTTATCAAAACCGTGTATTCTCCTCAACAATGAAATGGCGGCGAGTCGCCGGGTGAGTGCTAATGATTACAGGAAGCCGGTTGGGGGAAACTACGTCACAGCGGCGCGCTACAGCACGTGGAGCGGCTTCACAGACGCTAGCGGCATCTATCGGTCAGTCGGGAACGTAACGCTCTCATAATGGAGATCTCGGACGTCGATGGAAACATAATACTAATTTTATTGGAAGGTAAAATTTCACATTTTTCGCGG
>JALPQI010004107.1:0-85922 GCA_025490895.1 Thaumatotibia leucotreta | reverse complement strand
TTTTGGTCTCATTCACTTATTCGTCTCAGTTTTTTTCATGCATTCGTTATTGGTCACATTCGTGATTAGTCTCATTCATTTTCAGTCTAATTCTAAGTTCGTTACATTCGTTTTACGTCTCGGTCGCTATTTGTAACCATCTTTTTCCGTCAATCTTAATTATTTTTTTAATTATATCTCATTGACCGAGTGACCGTCATAATTTCATCTAATTTCATAGAAGTTTCACATTTAAAATAACACTTCAGTACATGTCCCCTAAACTTCAATTTGTTTAACAATTCCGATCCGAAGGAGATATGAATAGCAACTAAGACCTACGTAGTATGGGACGATTAGCGAACGTGCCCAAAAAAGAACGGAACGAGTTACCACTAAAGAAAAAAAAGAGTGAGACGAATAACGAAAGTGACTAAAGATAAAGTGCGAATGATACCAAAAACTAGAGAGACAAACAAAGACATAGTCCTAAGAAGACCGTGACGAAAAACGAAAAAGACTAATTAAGATAGAGACAGGTTACATAATTGGACTTGAGACGATAGGGACATTATAGCGATCGAGACAAATAAAGAATGCGTGACGAACACAGAATGAGACGGATATTAGAAATGAACGAATAACGAATGGGACTAATTACGCTGATACCTACATTTCAAATACCATGGCCCGATGCCTCATAAAACTTTGAAGTGGCATCGGGCCATGGTATTTGAAATGGAGTATACAACTAATGGAAGTTATTTGATTAAGTTTTGAACCATTGTTGGGAGTCCTTACTAAACTAGTCTTAGTAAACAGTAAGGGGATAGACTATAAGGTGACATACCTGAGCAGAGCGAGACCCATCAGCGGTGACAGCAGTCCAGTGATCCAGACACTGTTGATGAAACTGCTTTAGTTGATCATTGGCTCAAATGACATAATGACATCCTTTTTTCTCTTACCTAGTCTTTACAAAGAATAAGAGGATAACCTGTAAGAATGGTGACATACCTACCTGAGCCATCAGCGGCGATAACAGTTCAATCACTGTTCATCACTCCAGCTATCTATGTTGATCTCCTTCTCTCATACCTTGTCTTAGCAAAGAGTAAGAGGATAGGACTATAAGGTGACAAACCTGAGCTGAGCGAGAGCCATCAGCGGTCACAGCGGTCCAGTGGTCCGGCCATCTCTTTCTCTCTTATCCTGGTCTTAGCAAAGACTAAGAGGATAGAACTATAAGGTGACATACCTGAGCTGAGCGAGACCCATCAGCGGTGACAGCGGTCCAGTGGTCCGGCCATCTCTTTCTCTCTTATCCTGGTCTTAGCAAAGACTAAGAGGATAGAACTATAAGGTGACATACCTGAGCTGAGCGAGACCCATCAGCGGTGACAGCGGTCCAGTGGTCCGGCCATCTCTTTCTCTCTTATCTGGTCTTAGCAAAGAGTAAGAGGATAGACTATAAGGTGACAAACCTGAGCTGAGCGAGACCCATCAGCGGTGACAGCGGTCCAGTGGTCCAGCAAACTCTTTCTCTCTTATCTGGTCTTAGCAAAGACTAAGAGGATAGGACTATAAGGTGACATACCTGAGCTGAGCGAGACCCATCAGCGGTGACAGCGGTCCAGTGGTCCGGCCATCTCTTTCTCTCTTATCTGGTCTTAACAAAGACTAAGAGGATAGGACTATAAGGTGACAAATCTGAGCTGAGCGAGACCCATCAGCGGTGACAGTGGTCCAGTGGTCCGGCCATCTCTTTCTCTCTTATCTGGTCTTAGCAAAGACTAAGAGGATAGGACTATAAGGTGACAAACCTGAGCTGAGCGAGACCCATCAGCGGTGACAGCGGTCCAGTGGTCTGGCCATCTCTTTCTCTCTTATCTGGTCTTAGCAAAGACTAAGAGGATAGGACTATAAGGTGACAAACCTGAGCTGAGCGAGCCCCATCAGCGATGAGAGCGGTCCAGTGGTCCAGCAAACTCTTTCTCTCTTATCTGGTCTTAGCAAAGACTAAGAGGATAGGACTATAAGGTGACATACCTGAGCTGAGCGAGACCCATCAGCGGTGACAGCGGTCCAGTGGTCCGGCCACTGTTCGTCGCGCCAGCTTCCTTCGTTGATCATCGGCTCGATTGTGAAGCAGTGACCTGGTTTCATCACACCTACTGCTTTGTTTTCTGTAATTTTAGAAGGATACTGGTAAGTGAAGGCTAGGGCAGAGAACAATAAAAGAAAATAAGGGCCTGTTTGACCATCCTGGAATAAATTCCATCTGTCAGATAAAATGGTAGCTGTCCTTTTCTTTTATATTTCTGAGGAAAAAGATAGTAGTCGTTTTACTTTTAGTCTGACACATATGTATATTTATCTGGGGATTATCAAAAAGGGCGGAAACTATCAATTATAATTATGAACAATATTTTCAAAAATCCAATCATATTACTTCTCAGCTTGTTTCAGGGTGATGGTTTTTTATAGTTTTAACTAGGGCTCACGGTACACGTGTAACCCGCCAAACCGGATACCCGTGTTCTTAAGACCGACGGTACTAAGAACCCGAATTACACGAACCCGTGTCCGTGTCCAATACACGGATACCGTTTACACGAAACCGCGTGCTACCCGGGTACCCGGGGACTTAAGACCGAACCGAACGGGTTCGAAATAATTTGAGCAAATCCAAATAAGGTCTATTATTGAATGTAACCTGCAGCTTCGTTCGACACTACAAAACAAACGTGTTCAGGAAAGGTCAGCCGATATAACTTTTTTTGTTTTTATAAATTTCGACTCTATCTGTTACGCAATAAGGTCTATTTGACACAATTAGACTTCCGCTTATCTATTCATTTGTACTATAGCTCTCAAGTCTCACGACCCATCCTTCGGTTCATAACTTTACCCTTAAAAAGCAGACTTTCTATGCATACACGGCTTCTCGTCAAGGACGTCGCCGAACCCGCGGGTAATTAAAGTCCGTGTAAATAATACCCGTGTACCCGTGTACCCGTGCAGACGGGTATTATTTACACGGACTTTAATTACCCGTATAAATCGGGTCAGAAACCCGTGTACGTGTAACACGAACACGGGTATGAGAAACGTTGACACGAAACCCGGACACGACCGCGAGCCCTAGTTTTAACAGCAACATAAATTCGGTTGTATTCGTACGAAAAGACCATACATCTGCATGATTTATGCAACATGAAGTATGGAATTAATGGTAATTTGTAAGTGAGGAATGAAGATGCCATTTGCAACAATGTCAGAATATTGGGTGCTCAATAATACAAATTTAATCGGTAAATATCCGTTTTAAATCATACTAATAAAGTAAATTACCATGTTAGCTTAAAAACATCATTGTCGAATACCCTAAACACGGATTTTGTTTGCATCTTAACATAACGTTTTTCCATACACACACATTTAAGTTATGTATGAACAGAGTGAAATATGAATTTATCTGTTTAAATATCCTGTAGGTAGACAGCCTTGTTATTATGATAAATGATTTAAAATTGCACCAAGTGGCAGTGCTCCAAGCATTTTTGGTAAGTGTTGACTCACATATGTATAAAACTGTCAAGGATATTATATTGGTGTGCCAATTCATACTAATCAAAATGCTTTCCAAACCCTTTCAATTGTATGTACAAAGTTTACTTATACTCACTGGCATAATGTGGTACATTAGGAGCAGTATGGAACAGCCTATGTATGCCATGTCCGCAATAACTCCTAACTACACTGAAACCGTTGGCCTGAGCATGCTTCTGTATCACATTCCCGATTTCCCGGTACTTCTCTCCGGGCTTGACAATGTCTATGGCCTTCATGAGGCACTCATACGTCACTTGGACCAGTTTCCGGGTAGATTCCGGAACGTTGCCTACGAAGAATGACTCGTTCAGGTCCCCGTGGAAGCCCCGGTGATAGACTGTTACATCAACATTGCAGACATCTCCATCCTGAAATATTTAACAAAACATTTAATTTAAACAGTCCACTCTTTTATATGTTAAGTAAATACAATTTTGACTGTAAAAAGAAACATTTTCCCTCATGTCCTACATTTGAAAACTTTAAGGTTCACTTGTCCAAATTGAGACAGTGAAAGTGTTAAATAGACTTACCCCCTTATTCATAAATGTCTGCTGACTTAACAAGCCGCTAATGATTGTTTGTCCCTTTCGGTCTTAACAATGTGTCCATAAGAGCAAAGGGACAAACAATTTATTAGAGGCTTGTTAAGTTAGCAGACGTTTATTGAATAAGGGGATAAGCCTGTAAGTTATTGCTACAACCAAACTATGAGTATGAATGTGTGGTAAATATCTGCTATTTCTTACTCTTCTCTTCATTTTTTCTTTGTTTCAAACCTTGCAACAATAACTTGCAGCCATCAAATATATTGTAGTGTCTGGAATGCTCAAAAATATCTGAACATGCCTCTAGTTACGGCAAAAAAGGCGTGTTCAGATATTTTTGAACTCTACGGTACATCCTAGCAAAAGAGTAGAATTGAAAACTTTCAGTCATCCTTTTCAAAATATTCTAAAGAATAACAATGAATGTGACAATGTTGGCACTTTTTAATTTCTACTCTTTTTAGACAAACTAGAGCTACAGTCGTGGCCCACTAATTAAGAACAAATAGGTTATTTACCACTATACCGAGAAAAATCAGCTGTTATTAGCAGAATATATAAATAATAGGCAACCGCCTTTAACACATGATTTATCATGAATCTAGAGACCATTCAATTGACTATACACATGTACTTTAGTTCGCAAACATAAATAATTAATACGAATACAAAACTTGGGACTTTATCTAGTATAATTAATACTGGCACTCTAATTAGGAACACTGTGTTTGAATCTTCAAAAATAATTGAATATAGCCTACACTTTGACGTATTTTGAGGTCCTGCATTTTCTGTCAATAAAACGTGCTTATTGTTTTTGTGAAAATGGAAACCTCAGTATGTGTACAAAAATATTCTAGAAAACACCATGTTGCCGTATGCTGAAGAAAATTTACCAGTTGTATGGACATTTCAACAAGACAATGATCCTAAGCATACGGCAAAATCTGTAAAAGAATGGTTTCGTTGTAATCATGTTTCTGTAATGACTTGGCCCTCCTGCAGTCCCGATCTTAACCTAATAGAGAATCTCTGGAACGATGTGAAAAAAGTCTCGCCAATAAAAATATACAAAATTTAAACGAGCTTTATGAGGCATCACTAGAAGCCTGGAATTCTATACCTGTGAAGCGAAACAGGGTTTTAGTGGAGTCTATGTCAAAGAGATGTCATGCGGTGGAACAGAACTTCAGGTTTGCTACCAAATATTAATGTAACCGAAGAATTTTCTAGTTGAATTTTGTACTTTTAGGTTGTGTTCTTAATTAGTGTGCCAGATTATTTTGTTAGTCTAGAGACATGTTAAGTTCAATCGCTTTTATTTAATTATATATATAAAGTTTTTGCAGCTAATACATGTTTAAATTGATTTTTAGAATAATCAAGTTAAATAATAACTCATATTCTCGTAAATAACAATACACACAAATGATGGATATAGGCATGTTATGCCATTTTTATGTTATACATTGACTGTTCTTAATTAGTGGACCACGACTGTATATAAGTTGTTACAAAAAATAAAGTGGTTGTTTCTACTAAAAGGATTTCTTCCACCAAAGATAAAAAAGTACAGGTTCATTTTAAATCTAACAATCAGAATAAGGATAAATCCCATTATAACTTTCAAATTGAATAGTGAAAATTTGACTATGCAAGGTGTTTCATATTGCGTATCCATCTAGTAAAGAACTTCAAGAAAATTAATTTTGATAGATTTCATTTCTAGAAAAATTTTACCTCTAAAGGGCGGGTGTCTGGTATCCCATGGCAGATAACCTCATTAACAGAAGTACAACAGCTGTTAGGGAAGTTGTGATAGTTCAGCGGGCTCGGGTAGCACTCCCGTTCAATGCAAGCCTCATGGACCACACGGTCAATCTCATCTGTCGTCACACCAACTCCACAGGCTCTGAAAGATTGATTTATAAATTACATCCAAGTTAAAGTATGGGAAAGTCCTGATCAAGTTAAGCAATGTAGGTATGAAAGAAAATAAGCACACCAAAACTGGCATTTCTCGCTCTGTTTGAATTAGTATTGGTATTTCTCATTGTGTACTCTTAAGTTTGATCATTATGACCAAATAATAAATAACATTTTCGAGAGACACATTTGGTCCGCCAGTAGAATACAAATAAAATGTAAATGCTGACTTTCAATAGCATTAAATTTGTTATCTTGGACACTTATCATGAAACAAATTCATAGCTTTATTTTTATATAATTATTTTTAATACTATTAAAATATATCAGTAATTTTAAATAAAAATGTTTTAAGAACTCAAGGTTTAAGGTTTCAAGTTAATGATAAGACCAAAGTTGTGTTCTGAAAGTATATGATTAAGGAATAACGCTTTAATTAGTTTTGTTTACATTTTTTTGTTTTCTACTAGCACACGGAGTACATATAATTTCTAGTGTAGTAGTAGGTAGTCTAATACTGCGAAATGGAGGTGGACAGGTCATATGATCCGAAGCAATGAGAAATGGACAAATAGAATGACAGAATGGGTACCATGACACAACCCAAAAAATAAAAATCAAAAGACCACAAAATGAGATTGTCAGATGATCTCAGGGGAATTGCCGGCCCCATGTGGGTCAGGCTTGCAAGAGATAGGTTCAGGTGGAAGGAAAAAGAGGAGGCCTTTGTGTCGAAAGGACACACTGATTAGAAACTTGTGCAATAAAGTAATTGTATTAATGATAATAATTATATCCGAAATAAAGGCTTTGAAATTGGAATTGTAGTAGTAGGTAGCAGTGTAAGTTTCTAGCAGTAGGTAGATAGACAGAATCGAAATATCAATGTTGACCAAATTCATCCAACAGGAGACAAGGTCAATAACAATGTCTTGTAGACACTGATATATTATGATAACACAGTACAATGCTAAATTGACTATACACCTACGGGACGCAAAATTTGATAAGAGTCCAATTAGTAACAAAATATATCCATACTTGGCAGCTTCATCCAGTACTTCTCTCCCCAAGCGACAGGCGACGCGCATGCCCTCAATCTCCTCATCGTCCAACACTTTGATCTGTCCAGAGCCCTTCGCAGCGTTCTCGGAGGCTGGGAAACCGGTCGGGTGATCGGCGTAATCTGGACGGCCTATGTGCGGCGGCACCGTACGCTTTGGACCGGGCGGGTATGGCCTCAACTTCCCAGAGAAATTGTATGACGGCCAAGGATTATACTCCACGTTCGAGCCATCTGTCGACTCACCCTCTAAAACAAAAAGTTACAAACTAAATAACGTAACCCAACACCGCAACATAACCTCAAAAAATCAACTCACTCGCCAACGAATGGATAATTTTATGCGTTTTCCATGATTTCTTGAAACAATCCTGGTTACAGAAGAACGAGCCCTGTATACCAAGTTTTATGCATGTTGGGCATTGTAACTGTGCAACAGATTTGCACCCGGGGGTTTCGCACATTCCAATCGCGGCCATTTTTTTATCCTTTTCATTCCAATGACGGGGCCATTTTTATTTTTTGTCAGTTGTCAATGTCATTTTTGACAAATGACAATCAAGTGAGACAACCTATTAAATTTAAATGTCAAACAGTTAATGTTGCCGATGCAAAAAATATCTTGAATGCGTCTGAGGTAGGCGTTCATGGTGTCAGCCAATGTTCAAAAAATACAATACAAAAATATCATTTTCGAAATGATTCGCCAATAAACTAAGACCCCTCGACAATTGAAGCAGACTTTACAGTAGGTATCATAACATGATAATACCTGTTGAAGAAGGAAACCAATTTATGTAGATGAAAGGTTGTTCCGTATTAGCATTCCGCAGTAAGCTTAGCATGATTTTTCTTCGTATTGAACTCACAAAGTATAAAATACAATAACAGGAACTGCAATAAAAACTATTTTTAGTAGTCTTTTCGGAAAGTGAAGGCCTGTGAGATGTAAGGACGTAACATGCTGACAAATGCCTTCACTTATTGCTCAAACTCTATGTGGATCATTGTGGGTACTTACCTTGTTTACAAACAAACTTACCCCAAATAAATGTAATAAAAATAAAATAAACGTAAGTGCCGACTTATGCGGGTTTATAACAAAAATCTCAATTATTTTGTAGGTACTTATTATGATTACTTGGACACCTAAATATGTTCGGAGTGATGTGCGGAAAATGTTTGCTTTTGATTTAACTAGAATTCATAATAATTTACTGGGACTGTCGCGTTTATCTCAAGTATGTACCCTATTACTAAGTAGGTATAGGGAGGTAAGTACCAAATTTGTAGTAAATAAGGCATAAGTATAATAGATTTTGTATTGCGTACCGTAAAAGAAGGATTTTCGAATGCTATACAGCCAACCGCCTGGTAAATCCCAAGAGCGAATTAAAGCGTTCCGAGCGCTCGTATACGTCAAATCCCAAGCGTCCACAACTTCGTCCATTGCACAACACAACAAATAAAACCACAACAAAACTAAACAGTCCACTTTGCACAAAACTGACAATAAATTTGAGATACAATTCAATATGGCAGGTGAATGAGGGTTTTCGATAATTTTTCTGCCACCAGGCGGCGCTTCGTACGCACCTGGTCTCGACAACTGTCAGATTCATACTATTCATAGGCACCTGGGCCTAAAATATTGAAATTCTATTTTATTTGGAAGAGAATTGATTTTGTAATGGATTACGACTATTATACGGTCATCGAACTGAAGACGGAGCTATAAAACAGGCGCGCAAAGTCACTGGTATTAAAAATAATTACTTTAACTTTGTTAATTTCATGAGAATTGACTTGGAACTATTTTATTTATTTATTTTAGGTAATAATATGCCTAAAGTAATGGTTTTCAGAATAAATAAACCTATAAATATGTTGAAAATTAAATTCGCGTATTTATTTTGACAGTTCGTTAAACGGTCGGCTCAGTGCTGCCATCTCACCTCCCCATAGCGGCAGAAAAAGTATCAAAAACCCTCATTCAGTTTATTGAAATGCGTTAACAAGTCTATGGCCAGCCGGTTCTAAATTTAAACTGTTTATCTTCTTTGAGGCGGCATTGCACTGAATGTTTGTACACAAAGGCTGGAACGACTTTAAACTGACACGTGAATGCGAGGTATTTGGTCAGGCCAAGGTCTCGCATTATCATTGTAAATGGCATTCGAAATATGGAAATTCATTGGACATTGAATAGTACATTTCCTAACTAGTGCGGGAAAACTTTTTTTCGGCGAGGGTGAAAGTTGGAGCCCGAGTGAAACGGGTGCGTGAAGTTAGCATATCAAGTGTGAGCAGATCACGTTTTTATTGGAGTTCCTATAGCATGCACAATAGTTCTAGAGTTCCTGATACTTTTTAACGATAGTTCTATCATTTTTTGGAAAAAAAATGATGTCACTGTTTTCTTCAAAATGATATGCTAACTTCACACGTTAGCATATCAAATCGATCCGATTACAATGAAACTCGCAGGATAGATTCATTACGTAGAAATAGAAAGTTCTTGATACAAGCAATACGTATTTTACCAGTTTATCGACACACAAAACAAAATGAATCGTTGTCAGAAACGGCATTTACTCAAAGTTCAGGTGTGCTATGCTGGGGCATTTTCGGCAGTTCCAGGATAGTTTTTGGTCTTAAACGATAGCTACGGCTCCGGTATTGTCAAAACCAAAGAGTTCTCTGCTCTGGTAAAATTATTAAAGTGACAAAAAAAATATTCTTAAATTTCAATTTTCTCAAAGTTCAGGTGTGCTATGCTGGGGCATTTTCGGCAGTTCCAGGATAGTTTTTGGTCTAAAACGACAGCTACGGCTCCGATATTGTCAAAACCAAAGAGTTCTCTGCTCTGGTATAATTATTAAAGTGACAAAAAAAATATTCTGAAATTTCAATTTTCTCAAAGTACAGGTGTGCTATGCTGGGGCATTTTCGGCAGTTCCAGGTAAGTTTTTGGTCTTAAACGATAGCTACGGCTCCGATATTGTCAAAACCAAAGAGTTCTTTGCTCTGGTAAAATTATTAAAGTGACAAAAAAAAATATTCTTAAATTTCAATTTTCTCAAAGTTCAGGTGTGCTATGCTGGGGCATTTTCGGCAGTTCCAGGATAGTTTTTGGTCTTGAACGATAGCTACGGCTGCAGTATTGTCAAAACCAAAGAGTTCTCTGCTCTGATAAAATTATTAAAGTGACAAAAAAAATATTCTGAAATTTCAATTTTCTCAAAGAACAGGTGTGTTATGCTGGGGCATTTTCGGCAGTTCCAGGTAAGTTTTTGGTCTTAAACGATAGTTACGGATCCGATATTGTCAAAACCAAAGAGTTCTCTGCTCTGGTAAAATTATTAAAGTGACAAAAAAAATGTTCTTAAATTTCAATTTTCTCAAAGTTCAGGTGTGCTATGCTGGGGCATTTTCGGCAGTTCAGTTAAGTTTTTGGTCTAAAACGATAGCTACGGCTCCGATATTGTCAAAACCAAAGAGTTCTCTGCTCTGGTAAAATTATTAAAGTGACAAAAAAAAATATTCTTAAATTTCAATTTTCTCAAAGTTCAGGTGTGCTATGCTGGGGCATTTTCGGCAGTTCCAGGATAGTTTTTGGTCTGAAACGACAGCTATTGCTCCAATATTGTCAAAACCAAAGAGTTCTCTGCTCTGGTATAATTATTAAAGTGACAAAAAAAATATTCTTAAATTTCAATTTTCTCAAAGTACAGGTGTGCTATGCTGGGGCATTTTCGGCAGTTCCAGGATAGTTTTTGGTCTTGAACGATAGCTACGGCTGCAGTATTGTCAAAACCAAAGAGTTCTCTGCTCTGGTAAAATTATTAAAGTGACAAAAAAAAATATTCTGAAATTTCAATTTTCTCAAAGTTCGGGTGTGCTATGCTTTTGAAAGTTCGTTTTTGCGCACTAGTTAGGAAAAAATAGTTCTACAACAATGTGCTTAGATACTATATGAGCTGCCGCCGTGAAATTTAGGGTGTCCCCAAATCTAACGATGCGAAATCGTCTAAATCCATTTATAAGCAATAAGAGCAATAAAATAAAAGAAACAACTCTGACGATAGCGATCGACGGTGATACGGTGCGATTTGCCTTAAAAATGCGAAAGCTTCGATAGGTCTGGGGAGACCCTAACGCGGACTTACTTTATAATTATGATTTATATCCCTCTCGCACCAATACTACTACTTCGTACCAGCGGGGTAGATACTGATACCCTACCGTAAACCGAAGTGTTGCTCCCTGTCATACTTACGTACGAATTCACAAGTGCGAGGGAAAGACACTTCATTCGTGGTTCGCGGACTTCGCGGTAGGGCCTCTGGTGGATAGAAAGCAAATACATGTTAAACTCACGATGGCAGCAGCTCATGCCAAGCATATAGGAGCATATAAATAATTTGGTTTAAAAATCTACATTATTGTAAAATATTAGCTGGAAATTGACACGTATTATCGACTGTACCTACCTACTTACTAATACCACAATACATAGAGCAGCCGTACACATGTAAGTTCTTACGTAAGTTATAGGGACGGGGCTATACTAAGTAATGAGATAGTGATATTCACCTCTCATTCCTTAGTATAGCTCCATCCCTATAACTTACAGGTGTACGGCTGGCCATAGATACACGCAACCAATTGGAACCCTAGGCCTCTCTAGAACCTTGTCAAAATGACAAGCAGTACGAGATTACCTCGAATTTCATATAATATATAGCGTCACTTTGACATGATTCCTGAGTGAACTAGGGTTCTAAGTGGTGGTTGGCTGTACGTTAAGTATTATGAGGTCTTTATTTCTGTTTAATTCCAAACCCGACTTCGCCTACACTCTTGAGAGCCTACAGCGATCATCAAAAAGGGAAATCTCGAGCAACTGTCCCTTTCACCCCAATGACGCTTTCGTAAATGTAATAGAGATAATGCTCGAAATTAGCCCTGCAGTGCAGGGACCGGAACCGTTATTTTCTCCACACAAAAAGAACAGTTCTTTTTTCGTTCTTTTTCGTTGTTCGGTATATAAATTGAAAATTAATGGAGTAATTTAAAAACATGATATTGAATAAGAATAAGAATAAGAATGGTTTAGAATAAGAATGGTTTATTTGGTGATCATACAATACAGAACAATAAATACAAGTATCAAACAGTAAGGATTTGAACACCAAAAAGGATGCCACTCAGCATGTGTCGTGTCAGATGACACGACGCTGGTTTTCAGGGCAACCGAGCTAAAAAGTGAAAAAAAAAATAACTAGAAAAATAGGTAAAACAGTAACAAGAGTCGGTAAATGTGTACAATGTAGAAGATAAACATAATGTAGGACTTAACATAATTATCTTAAAAACATAGTGGTAAAGTGTACAATAAATTTGGTAAACACAACTTTAAAATCTAATTTTACTAACAAATGTAACAATATAAAACTATGTGGTCAGAATAGTGAGATCATGTGTGTAATATTTAAAAAAAAACGATAATCTTAAAATTACAAAAGTTGTCCAGTTAAATACTTCTTAAGATTATTTTTGAAAGATGCAATGGATTTACAATTTCTGATTGGCGGTGGCAGGTTATTCCAACATTTCGTGGCAGCGTATCGAAAGCTACCACGGAAAGCGGTCGTTTTATGTTGTGTACCAATAAGTCTGCACGCACCACGTACTGGCCGTTCGGAAAATGTAAGTTTATCAAATAGGTATGATGGTTGTTGTTTATGGATAACTCCAAAAAGAAGGGAGGCAAAATGTAGGGTACGTCTGGTGCTCATATTCAATATTTTATGTTGATTTAAGAATGGAGTGATATGTGAACGATGTGGAATAGTGAAACAGAAACGTGCACAGGCATTTTGAATGCGCTGTATCAACAAGGAGGTCCGTGACAGCAGGCATCCACCGAAAACAGCATTGCAAATTACATAAAATATTGAGCACTACATAAAGCGTATACAACATTTTAAAATATTGGGTAATTTCGAGGTTTTTGTAAAAAACCGGTTCCGGTCGCTACTGCCGTGTTCATTGAAAATTTTAGAAGTTCACTATATCGGTTGGGCTACTTAGTCGTACTATGAGTTGGAAAGTAAAGGATACGTTAGGTTTTACTCGATACGTAAAGCATTCTATCCGAGGGGCCGCACATAGTGTGCCACTAAGAGGGATAGACATAGTCACTTACTACATACTTTTTTTAAGAAGATACTTGTGTGTGTGGCACTTAGACTTAGCATCTAACACACACACACACAAAAAATAGTGGCACAGTGATAAGGACGGACGATTATCGTTCCTTTTCACTTCCACTAGTAAAAAGTTTCATAAGACCATCCCTTTCGTTCTTGCTATTATTATTACGTTGTCAAATCCATATCCATATTCTAAATCCATGATTCTATCGCTCTCGCACTGACATATTGGAGCAAGCGCGATGGCCAGGCCTGCTATGCTATTCTCTTATTCACACATTCGACGCTGCGTTCGTCAACGAGCTCGACGACGAGATAGCCTTTACTTCGACGTAGAGCGCAGCGCTGCGAAAAACGGTATTCACTAACAACTCGTCGTCGAACTGTAGGCGGTAGCGGTAGCTCTCGACGCAGTGTAGTTCCAGCTCACACCGCATTCGTCGCCAAGCGCTAGTGTCGTTTAAAGTGCATTAGTGAATACCATTTTTAGGCTCGACGCTGCCGCAGCGCTGACACAGCGCTGTTAGCAAGGCGGTTTTCTTAGTGAATAACACTTCGAACACCGATGTTCGCAAATTTGTTTTGTCTCTGTCACTTTAATGACGCCTTCATTGGAGTGACAGAGACAAATCCCCGCTTCGGTGTTCGCGGTAGCAGCCTGTTTTACGTGTCGAGAAAAATCTAACGTTATCGATATTTGAAGTCATGGTACCGCTACTATTTTCGGCATAATTTTATGTAATGTGAATTGCCAATACCCAAGTTTAATGAACTTATATCGTGACCAAATTAAGTATGCGCCTCGCGTCAACTACGCTACATACTAGCGGGGTGCAAAGTTATCTCGGTTTAGCAGTAAGGGCCTACCTGGAATTAGGGCAATGTTGGAGCAATATTTGCCGTAATGCGGCACGGTTAATGGACCCAAATGTGGACGCTAACCGCTTGGAAGATACAATGGAATTAGGCTCAAGGAAGCTCGTTACTTGAAATATGCTTCGGTGAACATACTTAGTGAAAATTTGCTAATAGGTATGTAGGTACTTATATAGGGGACTTAATACGGGCGAGCCTTAATGGGTGTTAGCATAGAACATTATTATTGCATTTATATAACTATCGCAACACATTTTAGTAACAGTTAAATGCTCGTTGATAAGTTCAAAAGAGGATTGCTCATAATTTTGACATATCAAATGAATCATTCTTTACGAATTAATCGAGACGTCATCATCAGGGTCGATTTCTAAAAATTGTACAATCGACGTCAAAGATATCATTACGGTTTAGGCGCCAAAAATATATTTACACGACCTTAAATGTCAAGGCCATAAGGTCGTGTAAATATATTTTTGGCGCCTAAACCGTACCTAATGATATCTTTGACGTCAACTGTACATAGATAAAGGCCTTTAATCAAAATTTTACGTCCTAATTTTTGTTTATCAACTTTTGCCAGTGAATAAAAGGCAATATTTTTTTGAGCGGTCAACACTGAACATTTTTTTTTTAATCTGCTGCCTTTTTCTACTGCCTAAGCTCGTTGGACAGAACAGTTGATGTAGTTGGTATCACTAACTTTTGTAACACTTTTTTGTTTTTATTAAGGTCTTTAATCGAGTCATTAGGGTAGCCCGTGTTAGGTTTACTTACTTTACTTAACACATTGTATTTGTAGATAGGTAGATATTATGACATCTCAATTTCCTGGAGCCTGCTTCAATGAACATGACTTCGGTAAAGGAAAATGATTTATGTAGGTACCTGTACCTATTACATATTCGTATCGTATCGTGTTATATGTTGGTACTTTAATTTGTCACAGTGTCATTTATAATATTATATGACTCGGGGTTCTGCCTTTCCTCCGAACTTTTTTGTCCGAATTTAATTTGTCAACCTATATTTCGCCGACTTTTCACTTTGACAACCAACTATTAGAGCGGCCATACACCTGTAAGTTCTTACGTAAGTAGTAGGGGGGACAACCCTACAACTTACGTAAGAACTCAGGTGTACGGCCGCTCTTAGCAAAGCTTCCTATAAGCAACTAGGTACTTTCGTGACAGTCGTGACCCAAATATAATCGAACAAAAAATTCTGCATCGGGGTTACGACAGCACATATTTCTGATTTCGAGTGAGAGCTGAGTTCACGTGTGTCTGTTTGTTTTTCTCGTAACTCACAAGTTTTGTCCCTTTTGCACAATACTCTCTGCCCTCGAGTGTAGTTCAATAGTTTCTTATTGTTTGTTCATCCCTACGCTTTAGAAAAGTTCTATTTGACGACGATTATAATATATAGATAGATCAATAAATAAATAGCGACGATATATAGTAGATAGATACATAGAGATACTTAAATATAGACAGCCACGACCAAGGACCAAATATTTGTGATAAATAAATAGGTACACAAATAATGTCCTCGCCGGGATTCAAACACTGACAAAGTACCTTATAAGTATAGTTGCATTCTAACGTCCAATAGAAATTCTAGAATGACAGCGATATTTTAGTGTGTTCTGCCGCAAATAGGGCTTGTCCATTAATCACGTCATACGATTTTTGCCTATTTTGGACCCCTCCCTCCCAAGGTGATATTTTCAGGATCCTCCTTAGCCAATATGACGTGTAATTGATTGCCAATGTTTTTTTAATAACACTTGTTCCGGGTTTGACATCTGGTTAAATTTAAAAAATGATATTAAAGAAAAGTATAGAAGATTTTTTTTACTAACATAGGCTTAGAGCTGAATGTACAAAAAACTAAAATTATAAGTAACTCTATTCAGAAGGAAATAATAGTAGGCACAAGCCCATTAGAATATGTCCACCAGTACGTCTACCTAGGTAAATTGATCTCCTTTAAAAAGAACAGGAATTCCGAAGAAATCACACGACGAATCGCATTAACATGGAGCAAATTTTGGAAATACAAAGAAATTTTAAAATCTAATATGCCGATGATGCTAAAGAAGAAAGTATTTGATACCTGTCTACTGCCTAGCCTGACGTATGCATGCCAGTCATGGATTTACAATCAGGACACGCGAAATAAAATACAACGCTGCCAGCGCGCAATGGAAAGATGCATCTTAAACCTAAAATTAATACACAAAAAGAGAAACGCAGATATAAGACAGAAAACTAGAATTATAGACGCTCTAACATTCGCACAAAAACTAAAGTGGAAATGGTGCGGGCACACCGCGCGTATGCATAAAGAGAGATGGGCCAAAATCCTTTTTGATCCTGAAAACGAAACATTGAGAGTCACATTTAAGAGATACCGTAACTTTTGCAACAATTTAATCAAAAGGGTCAAAAGACAATATGACAGGGAACAGTTAAACACTGCAGCAAAAAACCCCAAAGCATTATGGAAAACAATTAAAAAAATAACCAATTATAAATCTAGAGATAACAGCAATAACCTTGAACTACTTAATGCTAAACCATCTCCTTCAGCATCTGCCAACCACTCTAATACTTTCTTTGCTACTGTTGGGCAAAATTTGGCAGAGAACATAATAAAAAATAGTTACACAAGCCATCAAATAAGACAAGTTTCACTATCCCCAATGAATACTTCCTCTTTTGTTCTCATTGACACAGACCCCAACGAAGTAGGTGGTATTCTAATGAGTCTGAAAAACGATAGCGCTCCTGGGTGGGATGGAATCTCCACTAAGTTTTTGAAACTCGCTGGTCAAGTAGTTGTCCCAATTATTTGTCATATTGCTAATTTGTCCTTTGCTCAGGGTGTCTTTCCAAGGCAGCTGAAACAGGCAATTGTTACACCTGTTTACAAGTCTGGTGAGAGAGACGACGTCAATAATTACCGCCCAATTGCCGTACTTCCATCTATCTCTAAAGTTATAGAAAAGCTAATAAACTATAGGCTCATAAATTATCTAGAAAAGTTTAAACTTCTCTCAGAAGCCCAGTACGGATTTAGAAAAGGGAAATCCACAGAGGATGCTGTCTTGGCACTAACAACTAAAATAACACAGATCACGGATAAGGGTGACAAATGTCTGGCAGTATTTTTGGACCTACGGAAAGTTTTCGACACAGTCTCTCTTCCCTTACTTGTGGATAAACTAGAAAAAATCGGCATTCGAGGAACATCGCTCGACCTATTTAAGAGCTATCTTAACGGTCGCACACAACGGACTAAAATCGGGTCACAAGTGAGCGAAGAGGAAAAGGTGACATTCGGCGTCCCTCAGGGAAGTGTTCTGGGCCCTACGCATTTTCTCACCTATATTAACGGCCTCACAGATCTCAAGGTTGACGGTGGATATATCATTTCCTACGCCGATGATACAGCGATAGTTTTTAATGGAAGCTCGTGGGATGCGGTGTTTGATAAAGCTGAACAGGGACTGCAGAAGATTGCTTTATGGCTGAATCATAATTTACTAACGCTCAATACCTCTAAGACGAACTACATATGCTTTTCAAAGTACGGAAACACGCAACCACCAAAAGATTTAAAAATAAAAATACATACATGTAACTTAGTAAACACTCAGATATGCAAGTGTCAACCAGTTGAAAAGGTCTCATCAACTAAATATCTCGGAATTATCCTTGATCAGCGTCTCTCTTGGCATAATCACATTGATTATCTCAATGGAAGAGTCCGAAAGCTGATATGGCTTTTCAAAATCCTAAAACACGTCGCATCTACTCAGTTACTCACCCAGATATATACTTCACTTGCCCAGTCTGTTGTGACTTACTGTATTCCCATCTGGGGTGGAGCCAATAAAACAAAGCTTCTGGAGGTTGAAAGAGCGCAAAGGTGCTTGCTCAAAGTTATTTTTTCCAAGCCATATAGATATCCAACAGAGGCCTTGCATAAAGAATGTAACCTATTATCCATAAGGAGACTTTATATTTTGGCTTGTGTCTTAAAACTACACTCATCAATAAAATATGACGCCGTCAATATAAATCGGAGGAGAAAACCTAAAGCTGCAAAAGTCCCCTCCTTGAATTCAAAATTTGCTAAAAGACAATTTTGCTACCAATCTGCCAAATTATACAACTATGTAGATGAACATCTAAATATTTATGCTAAAATAACTTATACCTGCAAACAAATAATTACACAGTGGATAAAATCATTATCATATGCCGAAATTGAATCCATCATGTAAGATGAACACGTTAAACTCAAACACACACACACACACACACACACACACACACACACACACAAACACACACACACACACACACACACACACACACACTCACACACACACACACACATATGTAATAATAATAGTGTATAATGTATATAGCAATATTAGCAATAGAATTACTATCGTTAGAATAGGTCCATTTTGTTTCTAAGAATAAGTTTAAATTGTATTACTTTTGCCTTATATGAATTGTATAAGATAAGATAAAATATTTATTTAATTTTATTTAATTAAGTTTTTTAAGAATAATTATAAATTGGTTTGTAACCCTCCAAGATAAGTGAAGAGCGGAGCCTTCTGGCACAAGTAAATAATTTACTTAAAAGAAGACTTCTGTTCAGTTTCTACTAATGTATTTAAGAGTAACCAATAAATCATTTTTCATTTTCATTTTTTTCATTTTCATTTTCATTTTTTCAAAATAACGACTCTATGGCGCGGTCCAACGGGAACCAGGAATCGAGGAAAGCCCAGAGAAAGATGGCTGGACGAAATTGTGACTACAGCGGGCAAGGATTGGTCAAAGAAGGCCAAAGACAGAAAAAACTGGCTAGCACTGGAGGAGGCCTTCACCCGAAGAGGGGTCTCTACGGAAATATTTTAACATATTCTACTTATTTTTTTGTTTTCTGTATTGTAATCGTAGAGAATCAATAAAGGCTTTTTATTTTATTTTTATTTATTTTTTATAGAAGATTTTTTTTACTAGCTATAATGCTGTTCAGCAGAGAGTAACAAAAAATTACCTACACGTGATTTGTCCGATGACAGCCCCCCTTCCCCTATGGTGAAAATAGGTGATTTTTCTCCCCCCCCCCTCCTCTAGCAACCCATAGCTACAAGCCCATAGTAAATTCCTTTAAATTCTATAAATGACTAAATTGGAATTTTAGTTCATTTTATCGCACTAGTACTGTGTAGCGATAAACCGGGTTAATCTGATCGCCCTTCAGGCATTAGCCGTAAGCCCGACAATTAACAGACTGACAAACGAGCTGCGCTGTTTTAAGAAACACCCAAATAGCCTTTTCTGAAGTCTGCCAAAACCTGGTACGTGGCAGGTGGTTCCTGCGGCCCTACCGCGGAAAACGAAGTTCGTAAATTTAGAGGATTTGTCTCTCTCACTCTAATGACGCCTTCGTTTGAGTGACAGAGAAAAATCCACGAAATTTACGAAGTTCGATTTTCGCGCTAGTAGGCCTGATGTTCAATAATCGGAATTTTAGGTGCAAAATTTTAACAAAACTTGTAAAGTGGACATGGAAGAACATAATATTACATCTATAAAATATATATACTTACATCTACGCACTCAAACTTTGCAAGTTCAAGATTCCGGTACAGGAAATAAAACTGAATACAGATTTTTCAATAATATTCATATTTTCCTTTACTAACGTGTTCCCATGTGTTAATTTTGAAGTTTTGTTAAAGTTTTGCACCTAGTTCCGATCACTGCGATGTTCATTCAAAAAGGTACCAAGGTAATTCAAATATGACTTTAATTTATATTGGAGCGATGTCATTTTGAAATTTAAGAATTAAGTTAAGTTTTAATCAAAAATGCCGCAGAAAAGTTACTTTAGTTTGTCATGAGAAAAAAAAATGGATCTGTATAGAAATAACATAAAAATATACAAGACGAAACTGTTCTAAGGACAATCAAATTATTTTTTGCACGCCAATGACTGATAAATCGGCACCGCAGGTCCAAAACCAAATAACCGCCATAAAATAACTGATAGAAAAGTCCCTGTCCACACAGCAATATAAATAAATCTACACTACAAGCACGTGCGTAAACGGTAAAGTTTAAATTGAGTTTTGATACTTTGGTGACGTGCTGTCTGAGTGACAGCTTTAGTATTTGACGTGGCGTCTAAAAGGTTAAACAAGTTAAACATGCGACTTATTTTCGAATAGGCAACCTACGAGTATACAGGGTGCCCGCGAGGAAAGGGAAAAAATTCAACAGCGGAATTCTGACCAAATTTGAACTTAAAAATGTCATATGAAGTTTTCTGAATACAGTCTATTTTAAGCAGAGATCGGACAAATGTGCGTCATTGTTAGCAATAATATGGACATGACTCCAAATTTTATTGAATAATTAATCATTTATAATTTACCGAAAATTACCTATTTGACACTGGTAACATGAAAACCTTTATATACCTTAACCTTAAACACTCGAAATCAAATTTAAAGAAATTATTCGTGTAATCCACTTTGGAGTCATGTCCATATTATTGCGAACAATGATGCACATTTGTCCGATCTCTGATTTTAAGAGAAAATTAGTTTTTTTTTAAAAATCGTTTTAGACCGTTACGCATTTTAGGAAACGATTTCGTCACCATGTTGTCTTAGTCTTGTCATACTTAATTGACATAAATCAAATGAACAAACATATTTTTAATTACCTAGCAAATGTAAAAAAAAAACTTTAATGTGCATTTTTTGTAATAGTTTGATTAATAAAATCCCTTTTTTGTGGCTAATAGTTTTTTAAAACTAAAAGTTTTTTTAGCAGATATGACCAAAACCCATTTAATAGTTATTTGTTATACAAGGGTGCAAAGTTGTATTTTACCCGCGAGTATGAAATTGAAACACGAGCAAGCGAAAGGATTCTATAGTTGAACCACGAGCGAAGCGAGTGGTTCTAAAATAGAATCCTGAGCGCAGCGAGTGTTTTAACATACGAGAAGTAAAATACATTTGCACCCGTGTGTAACACAAAACTTTTCCCCTCACTAGAGCGAGGAAACTCAAAAAAGGTAATTATTTGTTCACATTACAATCATCATCGGGTTAGTGATAATAATTTTCCAAATGCATCATGTATTTAATGCAAGATTTTGTCGCAGTAAACTTAGCACGAAAAAGTAAACGCAGCACGATTTTAACACATTCCTGTAGTTGCACATTCACATTCATTATTTTTACAAAATTATAACAGAACACCCTGAAAGTTGTTTAGTTTACTATTTTTATGCGTGTTCGAGTCGGTAAATAAAGATTATAACCTATAATATTCTTTGACAATGTTGACGTTGACATTTTCTGCGTTTTGTGATTGCATCTAGTCATTTTATCATCATTCACTAAAACAATTGTTACTTATGGAATTTTAGGATTTATATGTTAAAATCGTCATATTATATAAAGGTTTGTATTTTACACTAAATTCTCAAACAAATTATTTAATTAACATTAATATGGAAGAATTTCCATGAGCATTTTACGTTTTGTTATTCCAAAACCAAGGTCATTACTTTGCCACACAAGTGAATAATATGCGTTTTTACACGTTCGTATTAAAGGATAAACGAGCACTTTACGAGCTAGTGAGGGGAAAAAATTTTTGCTTCTTTTAGTCTCAGGAATATGCTGTTAGAATTTTTCCCTTTCCTCGTGGGCACCTTGTATTAAGTACAATGCTATTGCGAATAAATAATAATAATATGTCACTTACAGTGTTTTACTTGTGATCAATCAAATTCAGTGCAGCGAGAATATTAGTGAAAGTAGGGATTACTGTGACTATAAATAATACTAATCCTTCACGATTTCTTTTGTTTTTCGTAGACATTTTTTGGTAATTAGCAGGTTTATTTTTGTCTGGCATTTTATACGTAATGTATGACCTTGACCTTTATTCTTAGCATGAAATAAGCTTTCCGCGGTCATAAACGATAGCGTCTGCGTCGTTTACTAACGAATGTGTCGTTTACTACTGATAAGTAATTTGGCGCAAAGAGACGAGTAATGTTTTAAGAAGGTATAATATAAAAAAGTACCAGGTACTTGGGCATTTTCGCGAGAATAGATACAAAAAAAATTTTTTTTCCTACTCAGAATAACGAGTTCTTTCAATCTAGGAGAAAAAAAGTACAAGAAAAAAATGGTCCCACATTTTTCATACATTTTCATGCTCTCCACTTTGTAACCGCTGTACAAAGTGTTTGAAAAACAGTTACGTAATAGAAACAAAAATTTGGGACACTTTTTTTCTTCTAGTAGGATCGAAAGAGCTCGTGATTCTGAGCAGGAAAAACATAAAATTTACCTGTTTCAGAAAAATAAGTTTTTGTATCTCTTCTCGCGAAAATGCCCACTTACCTTATTTATCACCTCGAGTAAACGTATTTATTTTCCTTTATTTTTTTTCCTAGGTAAGGTGTTTTATAAAATGAATACATACAAAAATAAAAATACAATACAACATAAAAAACAGTACAAAATATAAGCACTTTTTATAAAACCTAACGTAGGGTGCCGCCGGCAACGAGGCGAGGCGGGCCCAAGCTGCCGGTGGTTAAGGTCGCAGAGAGAGGAACCGACGGACTATCCGCGCCGTGTGCAGGATTAGGGGAAGCAGGGGTAATACCGGTCACTGGGTAATGGCAGTCACCACAATAACTAGATAAAACTACTGTGTATAATGGCGGCGTGTGGCAGGAAGGGCGCGGGGAGTGACGCTTGAGCAAGTGGCGACCGGTCCTGGCAGTCCGGCCAAAACATGTGAGAGTGACAGTTGTGTAATTGTTTGGAGCTTCTTCGATCTTATTTTTCGCTGGATGTTTTTATCGGTAAGTTCAAATTTGACTTATTTTCCTGTTATGTTTCTCGTTATTCTTATTATAATACTAATAAAGTTATAGGCAAGGTTGTTATTGTTGCATAATTTTACGTATAAAATTTAAAATTTTTTATTTAACACGAAACGGCCGTTTGGGGTAATAACGCTCAGATGAACGCCATTACCCCCGAGTGAACGCCATTGACCACTTATATATTTCTTACAGGAATGCCCAGAAATCGTCGTGCTCAGAAAGCAGTTTTAGAAGAAAAAGAAAATCGAAAAAATACCAAAAAAATACATCAGAAGGACAAAATAAACAAAAAGATAGGGTTTAAACAAGAAGACAGAGTTAGGAACAAAACACAACATTCTAACATATCAGCAGCAACGGTCTTGAAAAATAAGAACAGCAATAAAAAAGTTAAGAATAGTAAAAATTAAAAAGCACCCAAAGGAAAGAAAGTCGTTAGAAAAGGATACAGACGTAAAGTTTTACAAGAAAGTACATCAGAGTCTGATAGTGAACCAAATTCTGATATTTGCAAAGACAACAGTAATGATGAAATGGACGATGAAGGTAACGACAATAACATGTGGAATATTATGTAAGGAATTTGGGCAGAATAATGAGATATGGTACCGCTGTACCGTATGCGGACTATAGAGCCACGCTATGTGCTCGGGGTGGGATTCAGCAGTGGGTTACATATGCGATTTCTGTGCCTAAACTTATATTCATGTTTATATGTTGATTATATTAATAAAACCCTTGTTATCATGAATAACTTATACATCACTATGATAAGCATTCCTAAATTAGTTGTTAAAGGTTGATCTCTAACTGTTGATTAAAGAAAATTGATCTCAATTATATTATTTCGGCCAATGTCGGTTTGAGCGTCATAACCCCATTGCCCGAACTTTTTATTTAAAGTTTTTATTTCTCCTTATCTGAAAGATGTTACATTTTTTTGTGTTTTGTTTCTAATGACCGATTAGGCCCACTAATGTTATGTTTGATTTTCAGTAAATAAATGTTAATATTTATAAAACTATGAGCGTTTTCCCTTAAGTGAACGCAATTCCCCCTGCTTCCCCTACCGCCTTCTGCATCTGACCCTTGATCCAGCCATCTAGCGAGAGTCTCTTAAGGTGTATACGTATTATTATTAGTAGTGCTTACGCATGCCTATTTAATTTTTTATCCACTTTCAAAAAGGGGAGATTCTCAATTAGACTGTTTTTTTTTTGTGTGGTTGTTACTTGATGGCTTCGAGAATCGTGAAACCAGGGACCGGAACCGGTATTTTACAAAAACCTCGAAATAGCCCAATATTTTATAATGTTTTATACTTTTTATTTACTGCTCAATATTTTATGTAATTTACATATCATACCTATTTTTAAATTACTCCATTAACTTACATTTATATACTAAAGAAC
This sequence comes from Thaumatotibia leucotreta, assembly GCA_025490895.1. NCBI lineage: Eukaryota > Metazoa > Arthropoda > Insecta > Lepidoptera > Tortricidae > Thaumatotibia > Thaumatotibia leucotreta. The sequence continues at coordinate 61,324 of JALPQI010004107.1, read as the reverse complement.
GAAAAAGAACAAAAAAAGAACCGTTATTTTTGTATGGAGAAAATAACGGTTCCAGTCCCTGCGTGAAACGATTTTCAATTGTTTTTATCGAACGTGTAGATATACCGTAGGTATATCCCCGAGATGGTCCCGTTGGCACCAAGTCGGGGTGATGATGGGATCTTGAAGAAATCGGTTTAACCCATAATTTGGCAATGTTCGTCACAATGAACATACTCTTCGACCCACTTTTTGTATTCTTTTGTAAGACAGAATTTTCTGATCTACACAATGGCGTGGCGCAGGATCAGGGGGGGGGGGGCAATGGGGGCACTTGCCCCCCCCCCCTCAAACTGTATTTATGTAGGTATGCCTAGGTGCTGTTTTAAGCATAAATAAAATAATATCATATCATAGGGCAGTGCAGCCACAGAACAGAATCCGTGAGTGCAGCCCCCCCTTAACGAAGTTCTGGATTCGCGCCTAGAGTGAAGGCTAGAACGACGGTTTTTTTATTATTTTGTCTACTTAAGGGTTTTTATATTCTTCGTGGTCTATTAAGGAACATTGTAATTACAACATTTTATCGATTATTTGAGGCACTGTTGAGAAATACAAAGCAATAATGTATGAAATAATAATATAAACTCTAAAAAAGATGAGCACTTCTGCAGTAGGCTTGCAGTAGGTCTCACGGAATAGTACATTACGATAAAGAGGGTTTCAAGAGGCAGGTTTTAGTATCCGTATTGTAACCGTGTGAAGCCGGGGCGGGTTGCTAGTTTTATATACCTAAATAGAATTCACCGTAATTCCTATAGACAATCTCTTTAAGCGTATTATACTGTGAGAGTAAAACGCTATCTAATGTTTTAATCCGATTTCCACTCTAAATCCCTTACCAGGATTGGAGTACTTTTAGCAGAGAATAAGTAAGTACTACATAGATGTATGTGGGGTGAGTGTACGCAAACACTTAAAGACATATATTTTGGACTGTCATGTATCTATAGGATTGCGTAGTCTTACCCACTGCGTAGGTACGTTTACCCTACGTGCATGTAGGCGGAGCCCCGATTTAATAGGTACAGTCAAGAGCAAAAATATGTATCGCTATAATCCTCCCATAAATAGGTTACGAAGTTCTTACTAAAAACAATTAAAGTGCCCTGGGACTTAAATAAGAGCTTTTTATACACATCTTATTTTGCCTTTGTCTGGACACAAACAGTGCAAACGAAATTTGTACCTAGTGTCGATTTAAAACACTCCCTGTCGGTCGCTTTAAAACATCGCCACTCCTTTCGAATTTCATGTTTTTCGCACTTGTGTCGTAATGTACTATTTTAGTACAGATGGTGCTTTTTTTACGCGCTAGTGCGAGAAGTAGCTCATTTTACGTCGGGTCCATAACTTCGGAATGCCATCAGTAGTAAAAAAAACGGCGTACCAGACACGTGTAAAAAGGAAATTCGTAACTTGTGTCATACATAATGTATACATATTTTCCGCACTTGTGTCGTAATGTACTATGTTTTGTCATTTCATTATACACTTTGTATCTATGTGTATAACCAAACTTTACTACCTAACTGTTACCGGTAGAAGCAGGTAAAGTTACTTAATAAAATATTTAGTACAATAATAGAGAGTGTTTCCTGAGTCACTAATAACAGTATAATAATAACCTCGCACACACCGTCATACTAAACAACTTTTAGTATGGGACAACCCCATAACGCGAAATCGCGAAAAAAAATCACTTCCATATAAATGTCGAGATCACGTGACCAATTTATACAGGGTGTTTTTTTTTCGACCGTTCAAATTCTATGTAGTGAATGTGTAGGTCATACTCACCAACTTTTACTATGGGGACAAAGTCGAAATCGCGAAAAAAAAATCAGCTGTTTCATACAAATTGGCGGCATTACGCCGGCCGAAATGTATGAAACAGCTGATTTTTTTTTCGCGATTTCGACTTTGTCCCCATAGTAAAAGTTGGTCAGTATGACCTACACATTCACTACGTAGAATTTGAACGGTCGAAAAAAAAACACCCTGTAGTATGCATTGTAGGGTTAAGTGGCATTTCTTTCTTTCGCATGTTCCTGAATTTAGGGCCAACAAAACAGTTCTGCAGCGTCACGATGAAATCAGAGCCTCTTTAAGGGGTTATATTCTTTAAAATACACAGAAAACCTTTTTCGAGCAACTCATCAACGAAATAAAATAGATTCCACCCTTCTATCTAGTTTCTTTGCCGTGAACAGTTCTCTTCCGTCTTTCATGGCGCCCCTTTTTCATCACGGTTTTACCACAATCTGTGGTATATACGCTAATAGTCCAGTCAAACGGGTCTGACGGACTTAGCGTTGTTTCCGGATTAAATCCCGTTTCTTTCCAAACAGCTCGTATTTTTCCGGCTATTTTCGAAAAAAATAATGAAAGTTTCTACTTTAAGTAATTTTCATCTCTAAACCAATGCAAATTAGGTCTTATTTTCACTTATACCAGAAGAACGCGATATCATCGAGGAAAAATCAATTGAAATAGATGGCAAGGAGTGACAGTGAGATTGATTATTTCTGTAAAAACCCAAAAAAAAAACGGAAAATACGTAATTTTCATGCTTTTCCGAAAATAACATTTGATTTGTTCCGACATTTTCAACGCTAGACGGACTATGGACGCATAGCATAGTTTGGTAGGTAGCGACTCTGCTTGGTAGCAAAATGAAAAGGTTTATGTGAAACACTTCAATCAAAATAATAGTAATAAAAAAAACGAATGATTTTGCCTGTCTCAAAATTCGTAGATACTTCGGTATCGACCCCTAGTTTTTGTTTAAAAAAAAACAAATACGGTTTACTTATCAAATAACAAAATGAGAGGGTGTCTCATAGAAAATTGCAATCGGAAGAGCAAAGAGCTCCTTTATTGGTTCGAACATGCTACAAAATTGCAAAAATAAGAACCACCCTAATATACGGCTTAGCGTATAGCCGTTATCGGTGATTTTCCGATTGACAGCGTGCTACGAACTACTGTACATGTGTAGTGAGAAATTACTTGCCTTCGGAAACGTTCGTAAACACATGCTGTTTCAGGCAGTGTCACCGAGTCTGACTGAAGTAGCATGACAGCTATTACTGTCAGTCTCAGTGAGATAGACTGAAACAGCATGACGTTGACGAACGTTTCCGAAGGCAAGTCATTTCTCACTACATCTGTAGTTACCCCTGCCCTACGTAAATAGCTCTCGTAGCACTACTTCGTAGCCAATAAGATAGTTTTCCAAGATACCGCTACCTATCGCTTTGTATATTACATATTATACTTGAGTTTAACCGTTTAATTATATTTATAGTTGGGTGAATATTTCAGCGTTTCAGCCGCCTAATTTTGGTGGCATCATTTTTGACGAAGTTTAGAAACGTCTCAATGTTATACTTCGTCATTTGTATAAAGGTACCTTGCCTAAAATGACCAAGTAGCACATTGTAACGAATAGAAACTTCGGCAAAAATGATGCCACCAAAATTAGGCGGTTCAAAGGCTCAGATATTCACCCAGTTATTATGTCTCTGGAATTCTTTGGCCACATTGCCCGCAAATCTGGACATAACCTCGAGCAACTGATGGTTCTTGGGAAGGTCGATGGAAGAAGGCCGAGAGGTCGTAGCTCTATCAGGTGGTCCGACGTTCAACTTTAACCCCGTTATTCATAAACGTCTGCTAACTTAACAAGCCGCTAATAATTGTTTGTCCCTTCTGCTCTTATGGACACATTGTTTAGACCGAAAGGGACAAACAATTATTAGCGGCTTGTTAAGTTAGCAGACGTTTATGAATAACGGGGTTGATCTCCAAGCTCCATGATGCCCTCCATGCAGCCAAAGATAGGGACACATGGAGGAGACTAACCTAAGAAAAACTCATTTCCATCCAGGGGAATCACGACCCTCAGTAATGAGGAAATCGATGCGAGGAAGAGGATTATGCCTCACGAAAATTTAAAAAGTATCATCTGTACTGAAAAAGTCGCGGCTGCGTCGACTGGCGTAGGGCGGCATCGCGCCACATCGTTTCGAACGCGGCCCGCGCCGCACGCGTTTCGCGAACGTCCGCGAACTAAGTTGCGAGTTTCGACTTTCGAGTTCCGAACCCGAGTCCTGAAACTACGGTGAGTACATCGCGGACTTTAGTGCTGCGCTTTTATATGCGGCGTTTTTTTTAATTTGTCGGAGTGGATAGGTTTGATTTGGATTTTTTTTTTACGGACCGGGCGACGTTGTGTATATTTGTAAAAGTATTTAACACGGCATTTTCACTTGTAGGGACACCCAATTAGCTTAACTCGCACTTCTATGGACACTCAATTAGCTTAACTCTCACAAAAAAGTTGTCTATGTCAGTTTTGTAACGACAATTAAACATGAAATATTTACGTAAATCCAGTTTATTTATGTTTTTATATTGCATAAACGCGTCTTCTTTCTGGATTAAATGATAAAAAAATATTTTTGTTAATATTTAATGCTTGATTGTCGTTACAAAGCTGACATCGAAGTTAACTTTTTTGTGAGAGCTAAGCTACTTGGGTGACCCTAGAATTGAAAATGCCATTTAAAACATTTATTAAAGCCCGATTTTACCAAACTTTTAATCAAAGAACTTACTTTCGGATAGCAATGTCAAAACTCTGTAGTAATTTGATACTAGTGTCTGAGAGTAAACGTTGTTCTTTGAAAAAGTTTAGTAAAATCAAACCTTAGGCAGTAACACATAACCTAACAGTTTTGTTATGTTGAGAATAATATGAGGTTATAAATATTGGACGTCAGTAAAAACGACCAAGATCACCAACGTCCGAGGTGGGGATTGAACCCACGGGCACAGCTTTCGCGGCTGATGCCTGCACCCCGCGGCCACTCGGTCTTAGCTACTGGGAAAAAAAACACAAATCAAAATATTTAGTTCAATATGAGGTTATTAACTTTTTTTATTTGTTGGAGTGGACATGGTTGGTTATGCTTTCGCTTACGTTACGCTTCGGTTTTATACGTCTTAAATGTTAGTAAAAAAAAATATTTTTGACAATTACATTAATTAAGGTCACGTGACTTATCGCTTATCGTATACGATTGCAGAATGGCCTCTTGGCTAGCCCTGCTGAACTCACGCTAAAAACTTATTTAGACAGTTAACATGTTTTGTCATAATAACAATAAATTCTAAAGTACCGTAGATTCTCGTATCTTCGCCTAGGATACCTATCTTCGCTTGGCGTGAAAAGTTAAAGTTCCCGCCTTATTATTAAGACAAACTCTCAGATAAGTATTATCAAACCGCGATTAGAATGGGATTCGAAAGTACTGTTGACACAACAGTGTATAAGTCAATCTAGGATATTTTGATAGTTATATTCATATATTTATACTTTAAGTGCAATAACTTACAGACAATAGATCAATTAAACACTCACTACATCTATAAACAACTCTTTTCTTGGTTAATCTTGTGTGATTTTTTGTGTCAACAGTACTCTCGAATCCCTTTCTGATTCCGGTTTGATAATAGCAAAGTACATGTTTTTCATACTTGCTATTTAGTAATTTTCTGTGCACCGTACCCTAAAATTAATGCGGAAACTACAACTTTTTACACTAGGCGAAGATAGGTATCCCAGACGAAGACACGGGGTTTTACGGTACTTCCTTATATGAATAGGTACCTATAGAAAAACACATGCACAAAACTGAAGTCAGATAAATATGTGTTTTTTTATTTTCATGCAAAATCCTATTCACTAATGAACTGTATGATAGGGTAAATTGCTATTATCTATATAAGATGGCCAGTTACTAGAGGGTGGCCAGTTACTAGCAATTTACCCTATCAACAATGGGTTTAAAATTTAAAGTTACATGGAATCACTTCTTCGTAATTTTTTTTTCTTAAAATGAAGTCCGTACCTCATAAAGGAAACTTGTTGTAAATTGTATCTAATAATAAGTTTACTATATGCTCAAAGCATTTCTTTACTATCAATTTTAAATAACAGTAAACTAAATAATCCGATTCTGTCTGTACAGTCAAGTGCAAAAATATGTAGCGAAAGAATCCTCTAATAGATATGGTACGACGTTCTTATTACACAGAATTAAAGAGCACTGGGACATATTTTTGAGCAATTTTATATACACCTTATTTTGTCTTTGACTGTACACGTTTCTTTTATTACGAAAGAATATTCATTTCACCACTAAGAATACTTTTCAGAAGCTATTTCATTTTCTGTTTAATTAACCTAATGCTTCCACTTTAGGACGAACCCAGACAAAATAAATAAAAAAGTATTCAAAGCAAAGCTAGATTACGCAAATCTATTACCAAAAGGGTCTTTTTAACTGAACTTTTCCCCGCAAAATCAATTTTAGGGAGCATTAAAGTAATCTGTAAGATCGGCAGCGTCATCATTTTGTAATGGTAAATTGGGGAAGGACCGGTGCTTAGTTTTCACGATATTTGCGTGGCGGTTTTGGCGCTTAAATTAATATAAAGTAGTAAATTATGGCCTGGAGGCTTGGAGGCCTATGTTCAGCAGTGGACGTCTTATGGCTGAGATGATGAAATTAAATATTGCTTTCTATAAACCTTCTGAATAATAATTATTTAATAATTTAACTTACAAACTAACAACACACATGTAGGTACATACACTTTTTAATCAAAAAGCCGTGTAGCCCCTGGTGCAAAGGTGCTCATCACACTGGCTGCATTGCCACGTTTCACACTGGCTGCATTGCCACATTAAAACTGAAATTAAATTAATGTAAAGTAAAGCGTAGTAGAGCTTGCGGACGATTGTGGTAGATACACGTCTTTGAGTGGCTTAAGGTTGTAGTACCTACCTTCGAAACTTCAAGTACAGATGTTACTAGTGATTAGGTTCACAACACCATTGACTAAATTCGCTTTGATTCACGGAAGGTCGTCTGATGTAATTGGAAGCACGTTGGAACGGCAAGCCAGAGGAAGCAGATTCGAATCCCGTGACAACCAGTCTTTCGCAGTTGATTTTTTCTATGGTAAGCACATCTGTTACGTTACGACATTGTGAAAGTAGAATTAAAAATTAAGAGATGTACAGTCCCCATCGTACATAATTATATAAAACGGCCAAAGTGCTCTCATATATACAGGCAGTATAAGCAGGCATCTGTTATCATGATGTTAGAATTCATGAGATATTTTAGATAGCCGTTCCGATAATATAATATAAGTGGTGAATTTACCTTGTACCGATAATATTTTAAAGTTACGTCTAATTGTTTGTTATGTCTAGGGGTCGGAACTATGGGTGCAAAACATTAACAAAACTTTAAAATTGACATAATTATGGGAACACTTAAGCCAAGAAAAATACGAATATTATTGATAAATGTGTATCCAATTTTATTCCTAATTTCGGAATCTTAAATCTTAAAATGTGTGGGTGTGTAGATATGTATAATTTATGGTGTATGTGCTATGTCAAGTCCATTTGACAAGTTTTGTTAAAGTTTTGCACCTATAGTTCCGACCCCTAGTTATGTCATTAGGCTAGACCAAAATTTACTAGTACTCATCATTAATGAATACATTTTGTACTGTTTAACAAGGATAATTTAATTCGATGTATCCACAAATAGAGACCATTTCTCAAAAGCTTGTAACTTGTAATATAAGCTGTCCTTATATAATTAATAGTGTTAAAAAGAGACTTCCACTTGTATTACAAGATTTGCAAGTTTGAGGAATAGGCCCCTGGTCTACGTGTATACAATATGACGAACTGTTGAATTACGACTCCATTTTTTAACCTACCCCTAAATAATATGAACTTATTTTCTCCACATAATGAGTTTACTGCCCTTTTATTTAATTTCTCCTTATATGAGCCTAAATCCTACACGTCATGACAACCTACATAATCCTTATGAGGTTTCCTAATTGAAAAACGAGCCCAACTGATCTCATTTGAGGGTTCTAATAATTGGGGTCTTTGAAAGAATTATAGACCGGTAATCTCTTGGGACAGCTTTGTGCCAAAGGGATACAAAGCCAAAAAGTGTCTAAATAAATAAATATCATGGGATATTATGGACAATATGGACATTAAACTTTTCGACGCCACGTCACGTCCAATACAAAAGCTGTCACCCAGAAGCCACATCACCAAAGTGTCATATCATAATCATCAAATTAATATTTTAAAAGACCGATTTCTCCAGGATCCCATCATCAGACTCCAACTTGGTGTCAAAAGGATCATCACGGGGTTATATCCGTTCGATGTGGTAGATTAGGTCTCAAGGGATTAAAATGCGAGGGCGTTTATTGGAGCCCGAATGAAGCGATGGATTCCACAATATTTCTTCCGAATAAGGTTTCGAAAGTGGAATCCTGAGCATAATGAGGGATTCATGCGTTAATGCCACGACGAAAATAATTAAATTATAACCTATCAACATGTCATCTCCTATGACAATCGGTTCACGATTCTAGAAGATATCGAGTAGGTAACTAACATACATTACATTCCAAAAAAATCAGCCAAATTGAGAAACTCTTCCTGCTTTAAAAACTGAATTTGAACTCTTTATTCATGTGCTTGTCAGTCTACTCTACTGGGATTTCCGCTAAATTTAAGGGAAGCTTTATTATCTGAACATACGCCTGTGCTGTGCCACCCGCGGACACCTGGGACCTTCACCAGTTCATCAGTCTACCTTGTGGGGTGCTACACATAATATTTTCTTCGCTTACCGCGTTAGTTTTATTTCTTCTAATACATATTAAAGAGGGATAAAGAAAATTATACGCAGATAGAGCTGCGGTTAAAAAGCCAATTAGTATAATCCTTCACAAATATGCGAATAAAATAGGATGGAAACTGAGAAACTAGCGCAGCAAAAAATGATAATTCTCTTGGCACGAGCCGCGGCTTGGCATACGGCTTCCGATTAGCAGGCATTGCCATTTGCAGCTAGAATGAAAGGGTACTGCGTTAGTGGACACCAGTGTAAGGTGTCCTCGAGATAATTATTACCAGGTACCGGCCTTAACTATGTAATTTTTTTTTGCAATGGACTCATACACAAATTGTAGGTACATATTAACTAAAAAAAAATAGTCTTTGAAGATTGACTGCCAGTGGCCTATTTCACCATAATTACAAGTCTGACAATTGTAAAATATCACTATTACTGACGTCATAGGCGTCCGTAGGCTACGGTTACCGCTTACTATCGGACAGTCCAAGTGCTTGTTTGCAACCAACATAAAATTATTACTACTAACGTTATTATATCGTCAATAAACTGCTTTTTATTTTCCGAAACCTGTGACAATTGTCGCAAGGTTTAGTACAATTTTCATTAAATATTGACATGAGATTCGGCATCTGTCGGAATTTCGCTACAATTGTCGTGTTTTTTGTGACAATTGTAATTTTGCTTCGCAGAAAGTAGTTATTTACTGCTGATTTATCAAAGTTCCTTCACTAAATTTTAGTTGGTGGCAAACAAACGTACGGACTTTCCGATGGTTAGCGGTAACTGTAGCCTATAGACATCCCAGATTGAAGAAACAGTAAATTTACAATTGTAGCACTTGTCAAGGTGGTGAAATAGGGGCCAGGAATGACCGACATACGGCCCAACTAGTCTGACTTATCTAACATTTCATTGCGGACGAGTGCTACGCGCTACGCTCGTAGCGGATCCCGTGATTTTTCCGCTTTGTAGCGAAAATGGACCTCCCACAGAGAACTCCCCTCGGGAGTTCCCCGCGCTCAAAGTGTTAAAGGCTTTGAAGTCACTCAACTCTTTTGCTCGGAGTTCAGGGTAAACGTAACTCAAGGGATGTCAGAATTTTACACCCGTCTACTTTAACTATCACGTATCATAAATAATAAGTTTTTATATATAAATAAGTTAAAATTTTACTTTTATTTCAATCTTTTTAGTAGCCCTCTAAAGCCAGCCGTCCGTACCATTTGTGGATGCCAGTTTTAGAAAAAAAAAGTAGGCATTCAAATAGGTCTTACCTGCCATACTAACTAGCTTAAGCCTTGAGTCGCTTCAACTCTGGCTGCGATTGCAATAGCTTCGGTTGCAGGGTTATCACAAATCCTCGCTGGGTAATTTCGCGTCATGTTTTTAAGCCGATAACTTAGTTGAAGAGCCTGGGGGATACCGTGACAGTTCTTAATATTTGGGGCACGACATATTATTAGCCTTTTTCCGACTGTGGAAGGAGTTATAGCATACTTTCTAAGCGCCTATGTATGGTTTAGTGTATAAAGATGTAGAAGATTATAATAATATAAATATCAATAATATTAACTAACTATGTATGTGAACTCAAGGTTTAAGGTTTTAAGTTGGTAATAAAACTAAGATTGTGTTCTAAAAGTGCCTGATTATGGAATAATGCAAGTTTTTAGGTTTATTTACATTTTTTTGGGATACTACTGACAAATAGTATACACACACTAGAACAATGTCATAAGGACATATTTTTAAGCAATTTTAGTCCTGGAATTAGCCACAATATGTCCGTACATAATTAAATACATATAGGTATTGAATTACCTCACACAGGGATCGGATAACGGTTTTTTCTCCATACAAAAGAACGGTTCGAATTCCGTTCTTTTTCGTTCTTAGGTTTTTTTTTGTTAATGGAGTAATTCAAAAATACGATGTTAATAATTACATAAAATGTTGAAAACTACATAAAAAGTGTAAAACATTTTAAAATATTTAGCTATTTCGAGGTTTTTGTAAAAAACCGGTTTTCGATGGCTGACCTAACAACAATGTACAAATAAACAACCAAAACGAACCCGGTAAATCCTATTTGAAATTGGAATATTTTTAATCAAAAGCGTACTTGCCTGTCAATAAGGCGCCATTTGCGATAAAAATCAATTAAAAACGGACCTTATCAACCTGAAACCTTCACATTATAAAAAAAGGTACCTACAAGCGGTGACATTGAAGGCCCAATTTAAAAACATCCAATCTATTCTCAGGCCTGTAAGTGAAAGAAGGATTTTGCTTTCACGGGGAAAATTAAGCCAGTAAATTGGTTTAATTTGAGCGCTTGATCTAAAATTGAGTGTTTTGTTCGTTTTCGACGGAATCCAATTGGGGTATAAACGATGAAAGGAAAATGTCCAATTGGATCGGTGATTGCTCAATACCGCTGGTTCACAGAAAGGAAAGGTTCTTAAACTAGGGTAAAGCCACCGTAACCTAGAAGACTCTGCCTACGAAACTGACCGATAAGTATATCTTTCTATGTTAAGCTCAATTATTTTACCAGCATTAGTTTGATATGAATTAATATGGTTCGTTAGGACCCAAAAAAAGTGAGCAAACATGGCTGTCGTGAAACACGTTCGCAAATTTTTACGTTAATACACATAAATATAAATAATTTAACCTAGAAATGTAAGTGAACTCAAGGTTTAAGGTTCTAAGTTGGTAATATAACCAAGATTATGTTCTAAAAGTGTGTGATTACAGAATAATGCAAGTCAGTAGGTTTGTTTAAATTTTTTTAGATTTCGACTGACGTTTAGTAAACCTGTTCGTTAAAGTCGAGTAAAGCCCTAAAACGATTGCCGAATCGCTGGGAAATCGATGTCTTTTGTGCAATCTGGCCGTCCTATAAAGCTCCACTATTCGTTCATCCGATTATTTATTATCAAATAAATAATCAAATGGAATGCCTTTTAGAATGTATCGATCGTCTTTTGAAGGTTTGCGAGGAAAATGTTTTGTTTGGCTTTAAGAAATAATTCATGAGATCCGATAAACTCAATGTAACAGGTTCTTATACCTACTTTTATTATACATAATATTATTTTTAGTACAGGTGGTGCTTTATTTACGCGCTAAAGTGCGAGAAGTGGTTCATATCTTATTGTCAGGTCAAAACTTTGGTGGATCATCTGTACCTACTGAAAAACGTCGTACGATATACGTGCGAAAAGGAAATTCCAATTTTAATTTATCGTTACTCGTTTCGAACATCATTTTTTTCGCACCTATAGTCAGACAATAATGCGGTCTACCACTATTCGACTTTTACCACGAATCTTATATTGTATAGAAACTCACGGGCAATTTTGAATTTGATTCATCATTTCAATAATATCGATCGACGAACTCTGTTGCAAACACGAAACGCTATGCAATTAGCCCACAAACTAGCTTCAAAGGCTTGCAAATCAGAAGTTAGACTTCTGAACCGTGTTCTATGGTAATACTGTACTAGTGTAGTGTACTTAGGGTTTGCAAATATTCGAAAGTTTCAGATATTCGAATACGCGGAATTTTATTTTAAGATATTCGAAAATTTCGAAAACATATTCTAATAGTTTTAAGAATGTAATAAAATACTGAAAATGTGGGTAAAATTACTTTGTTTTGTTTTGCATAATATTTACGTCAAATATTTCAATAACAAATGATATCCTGCAGTAATCAACAAAGATACCTAAAAATTATCACCATGCAGCTATATCCTAACTATTTCTTGGTTTGATAGGTACAGTCGACGTCAAAGATATCATTACGGTTTAGGTGCCCAAAACATATTTACACGACTTTATTGCCTTGACATTAAGGTCGTGTAAATATATTTTTGGCACCTAAACCGTAACGATATCTTTGACGTCGACTGTACTACGGAAACCTAAAAGTACTAAAGGCTCACAGATGCTGTTAACATGATTTTTATTGGTGATTTATTTATTTACTTAATCTTGATTCTACCACATAAACATTACGTACTTCACAATACACACAAAGGTATAAGAGATAGGATTCATACAATCCAGCGCCGTCTGAAAGAAATCCATTTTAATTTCCGTGTTTGTAGCGACTCCGCAAAGCAAACAGAAATGTTCCTCATAGCTTACCAAGTAGATTCTCCCTAGAGAAACGAAGTCAAACCTCGATAATGCGAATTTTAGAAAATGTACAATAGGTACTTACGGTCAGCAGCAGATATAGTAACCGGCAACCAACTGGACTCAGAGTTGGCGTGGTGGGGGTAAGTTTGCGCATCGTACAGTTACGTGCAAAAAAGTTAACATTATATTCATTCAATTTAAACTTTCCTGAGTCATACAGACAATATTATTATCATCATCATCATATCAGCCGAAAGACGTCCACTGCTGAGCATAGGCCTCCCCCAAAGATTGCCAATGACCGGTCCTGCGCCACCCGCATCCTGCGGACTCCTGCGACCTTCACCAAGTCATCAGTCCACCTTGTGGGGGGCCTACCCACGCTACGCCTTCCGGTACGTGGCCGCCACTCAAGAACCTTCCCGCCCCAACGGCCATCTATTCTACGCGGAATGTGCCCCGCCCACTGTCACTTCAGTTTAGCGATTCGGAGAGCTATTTAATATTATTATATTCATTGCAAATTATATGTATAATTTACACAAACGCAGGTAAGGACATTGGTTCAAGTTGTTTGCCGGTAGAGATACAGTACTCAGCGGGTAGGGTGTTCACAATGATATTAACACACTCTGATAATCTTAGCAATAAGGTCGTGCTAAGTTCCTTTTGAACACCCTGCCCGCTTAGCAATATCTGCCGCTGACTGTACCTACTTGTAATAACGATGAACTTTAAAAAGAGGCATTTACTGTCGTTTTAAGGGGTCGCAGTCACAGTTGTTTAAATGAAATTATTATCATTACCTAATATCAACCGTGTTACTAAAAGCAATAGTAAATCGTCTAATTATGCTAAGAGCTTACTACAAACTTAAGCTAAATCGTTGTCAGTTTCGTAACGACTTACATGATTCTGAATTGTAAATTAGCTTGTAATATTTTAGGTATAAATACAAGAGTGTGTTCACTGAAATTTTACTTACATTTTTTGTGGGAAATGCAAAAAATCTTCGTCTCGATTTTCTGTGCACACATAAGATACTTAAAGAAATACGTTAACGTAAGGAGCTTGGTTGAGTCACAGTTATGGAAATACGTTCAAAACATTAAACCATATATTTTAGGCGATTAAGACACAAATGTCGGGATATTTACCATGTAAATCGCAATTATTTAGCACCCGATATTTGGGCACTATTGCAAACGCCATATTCACGGAGTAAGTGAAGATGGCGCAATATTCATGAATTATTTAATTGCACGAACCTATGTGATTACTTTTCTCGCATACCCCAAACTTGTGTAAATTTCACCTGTATTCATATTAACATAAAGTCTATGATTAAGAATTTTTCTAAACTAGAATGCTGCATAAACGACTGTAGAACGAAAATAGACGTTATCATTGTTACCGAAGCCAATATTACGGACGAAATAAGTTATCTGTTTAATTTGCGGGGATATACAATGCACACAAGGTTAAGAAAAAAACAACGCGGAGGGGGGATAATAATTTACGTGCAACATAAACACAAATTCGAAATAGATACATACAACACTTCATACTGTGAAAACTTTATTGGGACTGTAACTACACAAAACAACTTCAATTTAACCTTGTGCGCACTGTGTAAACCACCATCCAAAAGTAAGCACTTGTTTTTAACAAAGGATCTTGTATAAGCTACTTATATGTTTTGCTAATAATATTATGTAACACAACATGCTATAATAATATATAGTGTACTGTTCGCGATCCAGGTGTACGATACAAACCCGAACAGGGTTTAACGTCACCTTATGTTATACTTTGTAACCCTCTTTATGTAATAAAAAAAAAAAACTGCGAGTTTTGTTTACGTGGAAAATATCCCGTTTTAAGTCATACTATAACGTAAATAACATAACGTCAAAGGTTTTACCATGTATTCGAGTTAGAAAGAATTACGAGTTCCCGAGTCAGACATAATGTCAAAGGTTTTACCATGTATATTCGAGTTAGAAAGAATTACGATTTCCGAAGTTTCACTACACAACCTACTATTCCGATATCCACATACTTCACGGTGAGTCTTATACTGGATGTAAAGCGATAAACGAAATAAGCATTGGCAATGCTTTCCCCGATCAAGCTAAAAAGTCGTAAGCTATTATGAAAAACTCTTAAACTTACGTCATTTTGGATGTAAGCGAAAAATCCATATGTCTGTGTAAACATTATGCATGTAAATAAATATGCTTAGACTGTCTAATATTTTTATTTACATCAGATAAGATATTTGCTGTGTATTTATCCTGTATTTTTCGGGTAAGGAATATTAAAATTATTTGCAAGAGACGTAATTCAAGACCGAAGCTTGAAGAGCTGACGACTTTCTCGTATAAGAACAGGATGCTTAGCCAAGTTACCAATCGCTAGCGCTTGGTAGCGTATCGTAGTTTTCCCTCTCTGTCACTCTTGCATATTAGTGCGACAAAGACAGTTAGCTGCCTTTCGCTTACGATTGACGTTTAAGCGCTAGCGATTGGCAACTTGGCTAAGCACCCTGGTAGGAAAACAGATGGACAGACGGGTGGTACAGGCGGACGGACAGGTGTTTCGTTTTTGTCCGATTTGGAAACTGAGCTCTTCGTGTGAATATATTATGATAAACTGATCATAGTTACTTGAAAGGAAACTATTCCTTTTTCAATAACCCTGAACAAATGCCCTCGCCGGGATTTGAATCCGGAATCTCCAGCTTCGTAGGCAAGGTCACTACCAACTTACTACTAACTAGGCAACGGAGGCTGACAATATGCTGAAATAATAATATGACTGAAAAGACAAATAATAATTATCGGCTTAATAAATTAGAAGACGTTTCTATAGATAGATTTATTTTTTTCTTCATGAAAATTACATGTTATATTTTACAAATTGTACAAATTCACAAAAAGATCGTCAAATGGATATAAAAAAAAAAAATAATAAAACAAATTCTAAAATATCAATGCGTTTAAACAAGGCTCGGAGCCGGTTTTTTTCGAGAACCTCGAAATAGCCCAATATTTAAAATGAGTTATATTCTTTATGTAGTACTCAAAATGTTATGAAATTACCAACGTCGTGTTTTTAAATTACTCCATTAACAAAGAATTAATATACCTACCGAAGAACAAAAAAGAACGAAATTCGAACAGTTCTTTTGTATGGAGTAAAAACCGGTATCGGAGCCCTGCGTATAAATAAGCGGAGTGAATTGAGTCTACAGCGTGTTTTTCTTCATATGCTATAACTTTCAGGGAAGCTTATTTAGGTCAAATATAATTAATTTCTCTAAGGAACTAGTGTTTTAACTCTTACTGTTATTGAGTTATTAAAAAAATAAGTTTAATCACCTGTGAACATGTGTATTGCAACCTTTATTACATTCTAATGTTACTTATTTTGACATGTGCCGTCAGTCACCTGAGATTAACTTTTATTTTATTCTTAAGGTTATCTCACACTTACCATTTCACTTATTATGTATGAAAACAAAAAAAAATATTTTTTATCGAATTTTCCAAAAGCCGTTATACCAGACAACTTCTATTAATGGCCCTAGTAACCTGTCTAATTTAACGCAAATCGAAACGAACACCCTGTATAGTTGCGTTGTTTAATATGCTTGTAAGACCCAATGTACATTACAATGAACATAGTTGTTGTAATCCAATTAGAATCTTTTATGAGCAAATTAAAGTAGAATTTCTTGTTTCATTGCTTTTTGAAATAGGTAAACGAAATTTTTACCAATTTACATATAAAATAAGTTCTAAATTGAAAATAGGAAAACTAACTATGGTAGACCTTACGAGGATATTGTTAAGGTGGATTTAGACCAAACGAGCATTCGCTCATTCTATCCCCCACTCTACGAAATCAACGAATTTCGACGAATCACGTTTTGTTTACACAAAACGAACGAATTTCGTAGAGGGGGATAGAAGGAGCGAATGCTCGTTTGGTCTAAATGCATCTTTATTTACCCGCTCCTATATCCTTACTTAACCCAGCCCCTTGCTGCACCCGGTGAAATATTATTGGAATTCCGCCGTCTGCGATAACCGGCCTGAACAAATGCCTATCGGACTGGTAGCGGACCGTTTATCTCGATCCAATTGTCGTGATGTCTGTGTGGTGGAGAGATTAGAACCTTTTAAGACTGATTGTTTAGTCCTTGTGTATACCTAGACAGGAGTGTAAATATTAAATTGTCACACAAATATAAAGTTAAGGTTATTAACTAAAAACTTATAGACATACAAGTCATACAACTACGGTTCCTCACGACTTGACATTGGCATGTTCATGTTAAGGAAAGACCTGTAACAATAGTCATGCATGAGCACTCTCCCTTCAACATCTACCATTCCCCAATTAAAATAAGTCTCTAATCTAATCTCCTTGGCCCTTTTATTTTAACGACAAACGGGTCTATATCGCGTAAACTGACGTAAGCTCGAACGGGCATGACGTTTGCCTGCCGCGGGTGTAACGTCATGATAATATCAAATTATGCGATTACGACTCCTTTTCGTTAAAAAATGAGTGATAGTCGTGAAAGCAACTATGCATGATTGCCACCTATGACTTTGAAAGTATCGGTAACGTTAGGAGAAAAGACCATCGTTCTTACTCCAATATTTAATGTGAGTGCGATAGAATGCATTACGTATCGAGTAACACCTAACGTTATCCTTTATTTTCCAACTCAACATGGCTACTGGACCTGAAAAACTTTATCTTTCATCAGCCGGTCGACAAATGTTGGTTTTATCGGACTTGCAGTAACGGATTGCACGGTTATCTTTGATTGCCGTGATATATCCGAGTTAGGGAGAGATTAGAGGCTTTTAGGGGTCATTTTTCAGTCTTTTGTCTCTGTACCTTATACGTATAAATAAAATGTAATATAAACTACGTCTTATGGGTTGATTCCAAAAAAAATACATAGCTAAGACACAAGTTTCACCGTGAGCTACTAAGCTATAAACTATCGGCTATAAACACGAACAAAAGACACGCACTCCCGTGCAAATAAAAGAGACACGGCGATATTCGCCCAGCTATCAGCTATCACAGCCGGGCGAGTATCGCGGTGCCTCTTTTTTTACACGGGAGTGCGTATCTTTTGTTCGTGTTTATAGCCCATAGTTCATAGCTTTGTAGTTCGCGGTGAGACCAGTGCCTAAGGCATTCATCAAAACAAAAATCATGATCGCGTCAATTGTGTAGTTAGTCAATGTGGTACACTCTCTCCCAAAAACCTTAGTAGGCAGTACCTAGTAAAAGGGGGGTTTAAAATATATTAGGTTCGAATTGTTGAGCGCTCATAAAAAAAATATTTGTCGATCTTTTTCAGGGTTACACAAAAATTTACCTTTTAACACAAACATTTTGACGGTTAATTGTGTTGTCATTAAAGGCCTTTAATTATGTGCATTTTTTTTGCAATCAATCTTTATCATTCTCGTTAAACAACAAAAGAAACGGTTAATGTATTATTAAATTATTCATATAAACAATATTCTATAGTAGTAACTCGGGGAAGGAATACACAAGTAAATATTACTTCCTGAAAAAATGTTGTTACCTATCTTTTTTCCAGAATTCCAAAATAATAATTATTCGGCGAAAAAACTCAACTTGCACGACACGCGCACCTGCACGCCACGCACACGGTGTGTCATCTAATATGACATTTACATACGCTACAACGGGCACGCCACGCACACGCGCACGTGCACGCATCCGGTGTGGCTCGGATTTAACAGATGACCAATGAGTACAAGCTATTTGCCGGTGCAACTACTTAACAGCTTAGTGCTTAGCTACTTATGCAAGCCCGCTTGCCCACTTGCATGCCAGTAGCTCACGCCACGGAAACTATCCGCGGTTAATGAAAACCTCTCGACCTGCAATCTCCTGATTCGCTGCAATAGATTCTGCAATAGTACACTGTGCATCTAGGGAGGTACAACGGTATTACTAACGAGAGTGTTAGAAGCCCAACGCCCTAAGGGACTTTTAATGACTTGAGTAATTGAGTATGCCTCTTGCCGACCGTGATGCACACAATGTTTTTCATCACACATGCGGACAAAAAAAAAATTATTGACTGTGGATATGGTAAGTACATTTAATTACATAGCTATTACAGTTATTGGTACATGAAACATAATAGTAAAACACATATAACCTTAAAAATAAACTAAAATAATTATAATTAGCGAAAAAAAATAAAAACCTTAATTACAAAACTAACAAAAATATTTTAACTTAAAATTAAATATAAAAACCTCCCTGAGGTCCCCTGCCTCCGGAAAACTCCCCAAAATGCTGGCGACATTCCCCCTTTGTAGCGCCAAACCCAGCCTCTGGACAAAGAACGACCCCGCCCTAGGATCGCCCGAGACACCAATCAGCCGCGCCGACACTTCCTTGACTACCCTTTTAGTGTCGGAGGACCACGGACCCAGTGTCTCCATAGCAAGCGCGGCAAACTCGTATTCGTTCGTTAAAAACGCATACTTGCGGCGCTTGAGTGTCTGAGCTTGGTCCGCGGCTGATCCAGGCCTCCGAGCAGACCCCTCAGCGTAGGACGGCGCCAACGTGTCGACGCAGGTGACGTCCCACACCAAGGGGCGACCGAAGCTCCATGGCACGAGAGTGCAGCCGTCAGGTCTCTAAAAAAATAAGTTATAAAACAAAATATATTTATTAGAAAAGTTAAACTCTTAATGGAATTCATTAACAATATTACTCCGGCGATGCATGCAAGCAATGGTGCGCTTAGAAAGCAAGTGTGATGAAAAATATAATTACTCGTCTACAAAAAATTCAGATGTAGCACTAATGACGAGTGGATATTATTTGCTTTTAGTAATAATCAGAGATCGAAAAAATGTTCGTCATTGTTTACAATAATGTGGACATAACTCCAAAGAGCTCTAAAGCTCGATTTGTTTCTTATAGTCAGAGATCGGACAAATGTGAATCATTGTTTGCAATAATATGGACATGACTTCAAAGCTGATTGAATTATTATTTATTTATTCGTTTTATCGTTTCGTTATGCCAGGAGTCTCTCTGCAAGATCGGATTACAAATGAGACCATCCGCAGCAGAACCAAAATAACCGATATAGCTCTCCGAATCGCTTAACTAAAGTGGCAGTGGGTGGGGCACATTGCGCGCAGAACCGATGGCGGAAAGGTTCAGTGGCCACGTACCGGAAGGCGCAGCATGGGTAGGCCCCCACAAGGTGGACTGATGACCTGGTGAAGGTTGCAGGAGTCCGCTGGATGAGGGTGGCGCAGGACCGGTAATTGTGGCAATCTTTTGGGGAGGCCTATGTTCAGCAGTGGTCTTTCGGCTGATATAATGATGACGATGATGATGATGAATAGTTTTTTGAATAATCATGAATAACGATGCAATCCAAAACCATACCTGCTTGTAATTTAAATTCTAGTGTTTCATTGTTAGAATTAAAATTACGACAGAAACATATCTTGAGATGCAGCGTTATGATAATAGCAGTGTTTGTGCTGCTGTGTTTCGGTGTGAGGGTAAGATAGCCGGCGTAATTACTGGCATAGATAGTGGCAATCCGTCTAAGTCCTCAGGGTAGGCATCGCGCATAGGTGATTTTTTGATCACTATGTCCATGGGCCTCAGTTCCTGCTTTGCATCAGTTGGGCTGATAGCTCAGTTGTCTACCTTCGTCACATAAAAAAATTATAAGCGTCGATTATGCTCTATCTACTGTGTAAAAGTGATCGGCGCAATCAAAGCCTGCATTACGGCGAAACTTTTGATCCGCGCTCCTTTGACGAGTCGCGCTCGGATTAATGCCAACTCTCTCGGTTGTTGTTTAGAATTACTACGTATTATATTAATTTATGGGTGAATATCTGAGCGTTTCAACCACCTAATTTTGGTGGCATCTTTTTTGCCGAAGTTTCTATTCGTTACAATGTGCTACTTTGTCATTATTTGAAGGCACGGTACCTTATACAAATGTCGAAGTATAACATTGAGACGTTTAGAAACTTTGGCAAAAATAATGCCACCAAAATTAGGCGGTTGAAACGCTCAGATATTCACCCTTATAGCCGTGTGATGACGGCAGTAAGAATACTTTGGCGCCATCCCAGCTCTTCCTGCTGGTGTCGTAAGAGTCGGTTAAGGGATTGAAGTGTCACTGACAATTGATATATCGAAGATTGATGACGAGCAGCAGCATGATAAATAAATAAATATCTTGGAACATCTTACACAAATAGACCTAGTCCCATGGTAAGCTCAAATTTAATAAGGCTTGTGATGTGGGTACCAGGCGACGATATATTATATAAAAAATAGATAAATAAATAAAAAAATAAAATAAATAAATATTTTGGGACATCTTACACAAATCGACCTAGTCCCACGGTAAGCTCAAATAAGGCTTGTGGGTACCAGGCGACGATATATATAATAGATAGATACATATACATAGATACTTAAATACATAGACAGCCATGACCAAGGAACAAAAAATTGTGATAAATAAATACACAAATAATGCCCTCATCGGGATTCAAACCCGAAACCTTCAGCTTCGTAGGCATGGTCACAACCAACTAGGCTACGGAGGCTGACAAATGATAAAAAAACAAGTTTTGGTTTCAGAAAAATTACATACAATACACATGACCAAATGATCAACTAAACCGTTTTTCCCACCATGACTACGGAACCAAAAAACTTAGATGATCCACACTACGAACCGTTTTCAATCGACCCTATTAAATCGCAAACGGGGTCAGAGTAAAATAACATTCGGCACTTTTATCGAAATTGAACGAATAACAAAAGTGCCATCACAGTTTGGCGTATTACGCTAAGTCTTTGTTTGTTCTGGCTTAAAAAGTACATTAGGTTAGCTATTGTCTTTGGTCGGGACGCTTTTAAAGTTCAAAGCTGCTTTTAAAGGAATTAATTGCATCGGGTCGTTCATTACGGGTAGGAGTGTAGTTCCAAAATAAGTTTTTCAACTAACATGGTCATTACATGTCCATACTGGCTTTTGGTTTAGCCTGTACCTAGGTACTTATAAGAACTTGGAACTACATTATTAGTACCTATGACTTAAAACGCAATTATTGAGCAGCCGAAATTTCGGCTTTTGGCGCCGAAATATTGAGTCCTTAATAATTGCAATTTACATGGTAAATATCCCGTTTTAAAAAGACAGTATGGTGTGACGATTAAAAGTCCTCATTTTTTTTAAGGAATCTCCCCTATACTTAAAATAAAGATATTATTTTAACTGAAAGCCCATTTTTAAATGTTTTTGGTATTGTTGAATAGGTATTTTAAATAGAATAAGGATCTCAAATTTTGTTTGTTTTAGTTAATATTTTTGGCCACGACCAGAATTAAAAAAAAAAGTTCCGTGGGTGTGAAAAATATGACAAAATCATGAATAGGCTTATTTTTAGAACATACTTAATTAGCTTAGTCTTTTTTGACCAACTAGGTACGGAACTCTACAAACACAGCATGGACGGCTTTTTTTGACCGACCTCTTGTTTTGCAAATTAGCACCCCTGCCATGTAGTTGCTTGGATACTACATGGATACTTTAGGCTTAGGCACTAGCCTACTACGATATAAACAAGAACAAAAGACACGCACACGTGTAAATAAAAGAGACACGGCGATACTCGCCCGATGGTAATAGCTGATAGCTGGGCGAGTTTCGCCATGTCTCTTTATTATCGGTTATCGTTGTTGCCGTCAGGTTCTAACAAGTATGCAAGTGACGCGTAGCACGATACATGGTAAACGCGTGACCGTGATGAGCAACCTGTAGACGTACCTTGAGTTGGAAAGTAAAGGATACGTTAGGTTTTACTCGATACGTAATGCATTCTATCACACTCGCACTGACATAGGAGCGAGCGCGATGGCCTGATTTTCGTAACGAGTAAAACCTATCATTACAGATACTTGCCAAATGGTACGGCTACTGAGTGCTCAGACAAGATGCCAATCGCTAACGCTTAATTGTCAATCGTAAGCGAAAGGCAGCTAACTGTCTTTGTCGCACTAATAATAAAGAGTGACAGAGGGAAAACTACGATACGCTAGTAAGCGTTAGCGATTGGCAACTTGGCTAAGCATGCTGTTCTTTCAAGTAGATAAATTAGAGTCGAAAGCTCAACACGCTTGAGGCAATTGGAACATAAAACTGGTGCAGTAAAGTTGCAACGAGTTAACGGCTCATGGGATTGCTTAAAGTTCTTTATTGGTACAGAAGAAAAGATAAAATGAATGGGTACACTTTGTGATAAACTTAAACTATTGCGCGGGGATAGATTAGTTTACTGTGCTGTTTTATATTTACCTACTTCCGCAACTTTTACTTCTTTTTCTTGAAAGATTTATTGCTACCTATATAAATATAATGAAACGGTTAAGCTGATGTGTGCACAGTGTGCACACGCATCTAATCGGCCTTAATTCGAGGTTTCTGTGCGAGTAGGTTGGGTAAGAATGTCCCATGATATATTTTTATACGGTGATCAGTCCAAATGGGTCAAAAGGAAGGAATTGAAAATTATCGGGTAGGTATAGAGAATTTTGGTCTTGGGTAGTTATCATGGCGATTTTAGTGACAATGACTACATAGTAAACAAAGTCGCTTTCTCTGTACCTATACCTCTCTGTGTACGCTTAAATATTTAAAACTAAGCAATGGGCTTTGATCGGGTTTTTAAATGAAATACTGTACTATAACGTGGTTGCTAACAATGGGCCTCATAAGAAGGCTCAAAGTCACCCAAAGGGCAATGGAGAGGGCTATGCTAGGAGTCTCTCTGCGAGATCAGACAAAAAATGAGACCATCCGCAGCAGAACCAAAGTAACCGATATAGCTCTCCGAATCGCTAAACTGAAGTGTCAGTGGGCGGGGCACATTGCCCGTAGAACCGATGGCCGTTGGGGCGGAAAGGTTCTCGAGTGGCGGCCACGTACCGGAAAGCGCAGTGTGGGTAGGCCCCCACAAGGTGGACTGATGACCTGGTGAAGGTCGCAGGAGTCCGCTGGGTGTGGGGGGCACAGGATCCGGTCATTGTGGCAATCTTTGGGGGAGGCCTATGTTTAGCAGGACGTCTTTCCGCTGATGATGATGATGATAATGAATAGACATGATCGTCTAAATCTGTATGTATTTTGATATGCTACAAAAACACGGAGAAAATCAGGAGAACAGCCTTGATTTATATGACACAATAAAATAAAGACACTTCCTATACACGATAAATAGGAAGCCAAATAGAGTAGGTGTATTGTAGTGATGCCCTTGACCGTGATAAGGAACATTTGGGTTTATGTGCTACAATAACAAAGTGTAGTAAAACTTGTGTTAATGTCTTAAGCTATGAGAAGATGGTCCTCGCGAGTCGTTTTTGCTTTTAATGTTTTATTGCTTTCTACATAAAATACGTGATAGTAGGTGTAATCGATACATAACAAATAAAGATGAAGAGGTTCATAAGTCTGTACTGGGAGATGTTTACAAAAAAATATTGAGGACGGCTTAAAATCGATCACATACCGCGTGTAAATCTACTACGGGCGATCATTTAGACCAGACATGGAATTCATCATTGTAATCATGGATTATGAGGTCTTTTTTAAGTTACACTTAATTACAACCCCAGAGATTTTTTTAAGGATTTCCGGAGCAGCAATACACATATATACATACAGACATTTATTACTATTGATTTGGCAGTTATGTCATCTGCTTTTGAAATTAGCTGTCAACGAGCGTTTAACTTGAGTATGTTGCTCTACATTGCGCGCCGAATTATTTTGTATGGGTAAATTTGTTGCTCTAATTTTAAGTATAAGTTATCTAAATGTACTTATTATGACCTAAACAAACACCAGTTAAGAGCTTCGCCCGTATTAGACCTACACCCTGTATATTTAATTTTTAGATATTTAGTTTTTTTCTGTATTTTCATTGGACTGAGCATCACGAGAAAACGGCTGGATGGATTTTAATGAAAACTTCAACATCTTCTTTAGGAGACCTTTAGTCAGGACATAGATAAAAAAACGGTCTAGTGCGAGTCAAACTCGCAGCAAATCGCACTTAGTTTCCCTAATAAATATATTTAGAACTATAAATAGAGCAACGTCATTATTGGAGAAAAGAAAGAAACAGCGTAATCCGACATCCGTGACGAAATCAGGGAAGGCGTTTTTCTTACCATCGACCTAGCACAGGATTCCAATCCTTGTGTGGGGATAATCACCTAGTGTGAAAAGCACATTATACAGAACTCTGACGCCGTGATCCTGAATAAATGGTGATGATAACCGTGTTCAAGAATATGATCCTCGAGAAAACCACTAAATCGTGAAAATAAAATTTCCGTCTCTCATGTAGGTCCTGAATATATTTAGAACATATCAACATCCAACCATCAAACACATCAAAACCACCTTACTTTAAACAGAATAAGGTGTGCATTTGACCTGATTTTTTTAAGCACTGGACATGTTTTTTCCGTGGGCCCTGTGGTCCTGTGTAACCATCTTTAATATATTTTGCATTTTAGATCACATTTTCAAAAACATACAATTTGTGACAAATCCCTCGATTCCTTGTAATTGGGATTCATCAATAGTATTGCCTCCTGCCTCTTTGATCTGAACCAAAGCCAAAATGAGAGCCGAAAAATAAATAACGTTTAAAACCGAACTAAAGGTTTTCGCATATTCTGTCAAATTGATAACCTCTTCCTTATTTGAAGTCGGATAAGAATTACCTATCAACATTTAGAAGTGTTTAGATATTTCTGTGTACCTAACCCGTTCTGAAACATCTGATCGTGACTTCGTGTCTGCGCATATAAAATGTCTCTCAACATCTCCCACCTGGTTGGTTCGCAATATGAAAGTTTTATAGCCGCATTATTTTCAGTGACATTAGGGTGAATTTTTTACACGTTTTCTGACGTCGCATAAGGAAAGTTTAGCTATTTGTTGGCTTTGTGACGTGGCGGTACAGTTTGCAGAACAAGTAAATACAAACTTCAAGGATTGTAAGTTCTCCCTTGTAATCATCTGTTTTTTTTCAAACTCCATGTGGCCAATTTTAGTTTGGCCAGGATTTGTCTCTTTCGTGCATAGTCAGAGAGTTGTGCATAGTAAGTACCTACATAATCGACTAAAATTTCTTCAGAATCCATCATTGTGTATCAATAATATCAAATATATATTTTAATTTTATCATAGATAGTGTGAAAAGCAGTAGATATGTGTCACACGATATTAAAATTATTTGAGTGTTGGGCATTAACACTTTTTTTTTTATACCACGTCGGTGGCAAACAAGCATACGGCCCGCCTGATGGAAAGCAGTCACCGTAGCCTATGGGCGCCTGCAACCTCAGGGTGTCACATGCGCGTTGCCGACCCAATAAAAATAACGTTGGCACAACAAAGTGGCTCCACTCCACCTGATCGTAAGTGAAAAGTAGAGCCCAAATCGCGGCGGCAACGAACAGGAGACAATCAGTAACCTGTTAGTTGCCACCGCCTTGCTGGCCCGCTAGATGCTGGTAAATACACCGGCCGACCCCGAAACACGGCAAACATGAAGGTAAGTCATTTCACGGGCGTTTACACCGAATGTACGGTGGTAGCCAACCAGGCGGGTACTAGTAAAAATACCCTACCACCGGCTGAGAAGCTGGATACTCAGTATTTCCCTTAGTCGACTCCTACGACACCCACGGGAAGAGAGGGGCGGTGATTTTTGTATTCTTCGACTCCGTCACCGCACGGAATAAAAACTCTTGAATCCCTCAATAAATAAATAAATAAATAACTTGGGACATTACACACAAATCGACCTAGTCCCACGGTAAGCTCAATTGTGATGTGGGTACCAGGCGACGATATGTATAATAAATAGAGATACATAGAGATACTTAAATACATAGACAGCCATGACCAAAATAAATACACAAATAATGCCCTCGCTGGGATTCGACCCCGAAACCTCCAGCTTCGAAGTCAGGGTCACTACCAACTAGGCTACAGAGACTGACGGCTCAATGACGCTCAAGATTCCATTTTAGAATCCGTCACTACGATCGGGATTCTAATGTGGAATCCGTGGCTTCATTCGGGCTTCAATGAACGCCCTCGTCGTAAATTTGTCATTTTGATCCCTTGTGACACAATCTAGATTTTTTTTAGATATTTAGTATAATGGTGAATTGATGGATTCTGAAGTGGAATCCTGGGCGTAATGAGGGATTCAAGCGTTAACGCCCGAAAGAAAAATATTTTTGTCACCGTGTGACACATACCTACTGCTTTTCAGCCTTTTCACACAACTTACGATAAAAATAAAAGATAAATTATGGATTGTATTTAATATTTCCATGATGGATTCCGAACAAATCGTAATCGTCTCTCGCTTAGCTATTTTTTCTTCCGACTGTATTTACATCTGCCTTGTCGTTCGGGAATCCGATGTAAATTGCGGGTTCAAGACAAACAGACGTCGGCACACATTTGATATACAATTGATATACATAAATTACATCGAAATAATGCAACTAACCTAACCTATATTGGCCCTATGATTGGACCTTGTGGCATTGTACCTAGGATTCTGGCGGCATTTTCTTGCTGTATCGCAATACTAATGCGTTGTGTGAGGAAGTCGCTAGCTCTGCGGTCTTTTGTTACCTCAACCAAACGTTTCGGAAATTTATTTGAATTAAAAATTATATGAGCATCTCGACTGCAATATCAAATTAGAATTTTATGGATTCTCTCATAATTTTACTAGCAAAAAATAGAGCAAGTAAGCACACGGCATTTGCTTTGGAATGCTCTCTCGCAGCGATATTCATCCGACCGGTCGCAAATCTCATCAAAGTGGAAGTTTTTAATTAATCCTGGATTACTGAACGGTTGCGTACTAGCTGCAATTTTGCACTCACTTCGCTGAGGCCCTGGGGCATATTTCTCAAAAGCTTGTAACTTGTAATCGTTGTAATAATAATAATAACCTGCCTTTTTACAATTTTGAGACTGATTGTCACGGCAGGTGTCCGCTAGTCTCCCCCCATAACCCAGTATCCAGTCCATCCATTATACCAACCATAGCCCAAGACCTTAGTTTCCATCGCAGTCACAGTGCTGCACTGCAATAGTCTTTGCACCTGGCGGGGACCATCTCCGGACGTATCATATTGTGCGCTCGGGGATGGTATCCGCCACGTGTATCCTTTGCTTTATATTAATTGTCTTAAAGGGCCTCTGCGCTGTTGGCTTCGGCCCCACGCATGCCTCCCAAAGGCCCGGGACCCCATGGTCCCGAGATATGGTAAAGACATACAAATAATAATAATAATAATTTATTTACACAAAACTTATAGGTACAAACATTGAGTGACGCTGGTTCCTACACTAGGCTGTGCCTGTCTCGTAGGTAACCTAAGTACAGGTTTTCCATTTACATAAGTATTTTGCGCAAACAATTAAGATTGTATAATACATCAAATAGCATTTTATACACTGGTTAATCTACAAATTTAAATTCTTATTAATACAAAGAACAAAATAAGGGTAAGAAAACAGGAAGATATTAAAATGAATATTATTTTGATACATGTTTCCGTAGGGGGTTGTAAATACGAGTGTAATGTGCGTGAGTATGCGTGTAAGCGTATGTATATGTGAGTGTGTGAGTGAGTGCGTATGTGATTGTGTGTGTGATTGGCGTTTTTTGAACAGCTACTTGATTACCCTCAGCATATTCTCAATATCCTCATAATTAAGGGTTTTGAGCCAAGCTTCCAACTTACGTTTTGCATCTCTGTATGAACACTTTTGCATGGAAATTTCTTTACATATTTGGTTGTAGATGAATGGATGAAGAAAAGGTCCGAATCTTTTTGCGAAAACCGATTTGGTTGGGGGCACGGGAATTTGAAATATACGTTTATGTAATAAACTTTCATATTCTGCGGATTTAAGTACTTCTCGATGCTGATTTGACACCACTTGCAAAATAAAAAGCCCACGAACACTGAGGACGTCCATGTCCTTGTAAACTAGTCCAGTAGGATATCTGGAGCGTTTCCTAAGGATGGTCTTCAGTACGGCCCGTTGTGCTCTTTCCAGGAGGATCATATGAGTCTTCGCAGCCCCACCCCACGCGGCTATGCAGTACGTTATGACTGATTGACATAAAGCAACATAAACCATCTTTAATAAGCTCTTGTCCGCGGAATAGCGCAGATTTTTGAAAACGTATATAAATTTCCGAACTCTATTTGCCGTAACCAGTATATGTTGCTTAAAGTCTAGGTTTTCGTCAATTATGACACCCAGGTATCTAAGAGAAGGGGTTCTAACAATCTTTGGACACGTACAAATCGGTGACGGCAGCCCCTGATAATTACAAGTGTGAAGAGCAATATTACAGAAGCCAAACGGTGCCGATGCTTTGGTTTTATGAAAACAAACGAATTTTGTTTTTGAGACGTTTAATGTAAGTAAATTCGTTTGTAGCCAATATGCCACTTTCTTCAGACCCTGTTCCGCCGATACTGCTACATCAGCCCACGAGCTTCCGTGAAAAATCATTGCTGTATCGTCTGCGTAACATATGACATCAGAGTCAAGTGAAGTGGCCGCTACAACATCATTCATGTATATAATGAATAATGTTGGCCCCAATATGCTTCCCTGAGGGACGCCGAAGTCAACAGCCGCACAGTCACTGCGATTTTGACCAACCTTTATGCATTGGGAACGGTTTGAGAGGTAACTTCTAAACCAGTCCAGGGCGATTCCTCTGATTCCCACAAGCTCTAGTTTCCCAAGTAGAATAGGTATTGAGACGGTGTCGAATGCCCTGGCTAAGTCCAGGAAGACTGCCACGCATGCTTTATTATTATCCACGTAGTTAGAGATCCGTTTGGTCAATAAATCCACTGCGTCTCCAGTGGATCTTTTTTCTCGAAAGCCGAATTGAAAGTCCGAAAGTATATTGTTGCTTTCAATGAATCCAACCAAACGCTTGCTCACAATTTTCTCCAATATCTTAGAGAAAACTCCAAGCAACGAGATTGGTCTGAAATTACCAGGGTTCGACTTATCTCCCACCTTGTGTATCGGAGTAACAGCGGCCACTTTCCATTCACTCGGAAAAACTCCCTCAGCCAAACTCAGGTTGAATATGTGAGTTAGTGGGATCAAAATTGAGTCTCTAACTGACTTCATTAGCCCGTTTGTGATGCCGTCTAGTCCCGGAGCACTATCCGATTTAAGGTTAGCTATGATAGATGCCACCTCCAATACATCTGTAGGTTGCAAGAAAAGTGAGTTTGCTGGTGACATACTTACAGACGTATCACGTGTCAGTTCTTCTTGTGACTTATTGACGGTGGAAAAAATATTATTTGCTAGGTTCTTGCCCACTGTTGAAAAATATTCATTGCAATGATTCAGAGAGTCCTTTACAGTGCACTTAATCTTAGTGAGTTCTGATGGAACTTGCACGTTTTTCCTAGTGTGCGTTATATTTTTTATTGTTTGCCACAGTTTTCGGGTATTGCTCTTGTTTTCTTGTAATTCTTTTGATTCGTAGTCGCGTTTTAAATTTCGCAAAAGAGTATTGTGGTAGTTTCTGTAACGAGTGTAAATCAGTTTTAAGTTTTTGTCATTAGGGTTTTGGCGGCATTTAGCATGCAACTTATCCCTATGCTTGGAACATCGAATGAGACCGGGTGTCATCCAAGGTTTCAGTGAAAATTTTGAACGACTAACCGGAGCCAAAACGGTGAATTTTTGCAGTGTATTCAAGAACAAACGACCAAACACCTCTGCTGCTTTGTTTACTGTGACAATGTTGGTAACAGTACTCCAGTCTATTGCCCTTAATTCGTCAGATATGGATTTGTGGTCTATTTTATTTACATAACGGCGTTCTGGTTTTATTTTTGACCGGAAGGTGTTTATGCCTGCAATGACCAAACTGTGGTCGGTAACACCTGTGTCACAAATAACAGATATAGTTTTATGTTTATATGAGACATGGATATGGTCTAGACAAGATGCACCGCGCGTAGGTTTGTGGACTGTTGGTTTAAGTCCAAGCTCCGCAAGCATACATAAATAATTCGACGTAGGTCCTAAACCCGAGTTATTTTCTGAGATGGTGTTAATATTAATATCACCAGCAACTATCACACAAGGACTATTTTTGATTGACTGGACGGTGGATTCAAGAGAGGTCATAAATTTTGAAGTGTCCGAAAAAGAAGGGGAACGGTATATGCCAAGTACACTAAAGTGGTTCTTCACTTGCACTAGCAAGCAATCTGCTTCCTCAAACCACGGCTCTGTGACCTCTGCTGACCAAGAGGAGTTTACATAGATTACAACTCCACCAGCTTTGTTGGTTTGCTTAAGGGTCCTGTAGGGTTGAAAACCATCAATTTGAGGAAGTATAGTATCAGCCTGCAACCAGCATTCCGTAAGAATTATGATATCTATTGACAAATTCATTCTCAGCACCATTAGCAAGAATTGATCGAAATTTCTCAGCAAACTTCTGATATTGAACGTGATCACCTTGAGATTGAAGTTATCAGTAATATGAGATTTACATGACTCTGGTTGTTCAATCGTTAGACAGGGGTTACCATTAGAGTCTAAATCTGATAAAATATCTGGATTTATATTAATCTTATTTACGACGTTTATGTTTAAAATGAAATTTGCTTCGAAAGAGTTCCTGTCTGTAGAATTTTGAGGATTTAATATGGGGAATTGAGATCAAATTGCTGTTCAGCAAATATCTGTGAAGGTTTTTGTGTGTGTAATGTGTGGATTGTGGTGTGATGTCTTTAGTATGTAATACTGGTTTCCTAAGTGCAGTCAGAGGTAAGAACAATAAAAAGTAACTTAAGATAAACTGGCACAAAAAAATTCTAAACATCAGTTTGAGCTTCAGCAGAGTGGTCCGATGGTGAGGAGTTACTCTTGAGGATGACGTCGATGTCCTTGATGGATTTGACCAAGATGGCTTTGGCTTCTTCGCCTTTTCCTTCTCGCTTCTTGACATAAATTTGACCCCATTTTGTCCAGCAGAATTTGTATCCGGCCTCTTTGAAACGGTTTCTGCATTCGCGAAAAAGCAGTCTATTTTCGCGCGTTAGTCGTTCATTGAAATATATGTTTTGGATCGGACTTTCTATTTCAAGGTCTTTGGTTGTTAGCCGTCTTAACTTAGCTGCGCTGTAAAACTGATCTCGGGTCTGCCTGCGGCAGAAACGAACTACAAGTGGTCGAGGGGGATCGCTCGGCTTACTACGGCGGGGGCCAGCTCGGGTTACATAATCCACATCAGAATCAGATATCTTCATGCCGCTCAGCGCAGCAAGTGAAAGAATTAGATGGTGCGGGTTTTCAGAAGACTTTTCAGTTACACCTGATATTTCTAAATCATTCCTTAAGAAAGCTTGAGATTGATATCTCAATCTCTCCTCTAGAGACGCATCGGTACTTTGTTGCTGGTCACCGCTGTGCTTAGGCTCTTCCAACGCCTTAAGGCGGGCCTCGTACGTAGAAATAACATGGAATTGTCTGTCAACCTCACCTTTTAACTTGTTATTTTCCATTTTCAGGATATTAATCTCCCCGACCCGTTCCTCAGCTGCGTCTATCCGGGATTCGTACGCGGACAATTTTGAGCACAATTCATCTATCCTGCTTTCGCAACGTGAAACTGTGAAGTTCGCTGCTTCGAAGCCCGTTTTAAGATCTAAAATCTGGTTTCTGAGTCCTTTTATTTGTGTTGTTAGCTCGACCAGAGCCGGGCTATCTTCTGATGATTGGGACTTCGATTCTGGGCTAGCAGGCCGGGCCTTACGGACTGTAACGTATTGTGTTGTGCGAACAGGAGTGGTCGAATTGTCTCCCCCTTTTTTCATTACACAGCGGCATAAGGGACATAACCAATCATGGGCTGCGTCTGGGGTTATATCTTGCACATTTGCACAGAGACGACAATATGGTTTTTTGACAACAAAACATACGTCCTAAGATCTAAACGCACTAAGAGACATCCTAGGCAAATAGTTATATGCCAAATAGAATAGTTAAAGCAGCTATGAAATACACGATGTTCTGACAAACGGTTCGAAATGCCAAAGTTGTCATACAAGGGAATCGTGTATGTATAAAAAAGTGCACTATATACTAGATGAAAAAGAATTACCAAGAGGATTAAATGCTTGGACATTTCCTAAGGTGCCTAAAACCTCACCTACTGGAAGCTGCACTTTGATACTAAGCCAAAACACAAAGTCGGAGGACCCACCTACACCTGGAACGACTATCACGGGACATAATTATTACACCAGAGACAGCTTAGAATGGCTCGAAATGGCAAAAGGTGAAGAAGAATTCAACAATGCTGTAAGAGAAATCTACAAAATAGAAGAAATGGACAGTAAGTCAGAGGAAGAAGAAGAATGAATGGCAATCGATGAACCAGATCGAAGATAACGACATCCCAAGAACCTCCACCGGTACGACGTGCATCATTACATCAACGCTCTCCCTCAACGGCATAACCCTTCCTCCTATCTTCCTATATCGGCTTAAGGCTGCATAGTCGGTCGATTCTAAACATCCTACCCATCCCAGAGCGGGTCTACCTCTAAAAAAACCGCGTGCCCCCTGGTATGCCGGCTTGTCCGGAGCAGGCTTGTTCCTGGCTGGGTGTGGTGCCTATGTTCATGTTCATGTACTATAACAGCAGCAGATGTACTTGTTGTCCACAGCTACCTCTCCGCAGCCCGCGCAGGTGGTACTCTCACCTCCTGACATCTTTGAGAGTCCCGGTACCAATGTAGTCAGCGATAGGTAAACAATACGTCGGCGCAGGCGCGCGGTCTCGTGGTACGGGGGCAGTGAGCGAGCGCACTAGGCAACAGCGACGGCCGGCCGGCGGTGATGACTCACCGCAGCGAGCGCAGCGCGAGTTGTCGTAGGTCAGGGATCACAACGGATTTTTTAAAAATCGTTTAATAAATTTGCTTGTTGCGTCGCGAGTTTAACACTTTTTTAGATGCTGTTTTCGCAAATTTATAGATTAAAGATATGGGTTTCTGGTTGTCACTTTTGTTTATAGGAATTTTCGGTTTTAACACTGTTTTAGCAATACTATTTGAGGAGCAAAGTAACAAAGGTGTGCTCAATACAAGTGGAAGTATCTTTTTGACACTAACTTTACTGTGTGAAATCTTTTACATTATACAAAAAACATATTTTCTGGATCAACTC
This sequence comes from Thaumatotibia leucotreta, assembly GCA_025490895.1. NCBI lineage: Eukaryota > Metazoa > Arthropoda > Insecta > Lepidoptera > Tortricidae > Thaumatotibia > Thaumatotibia leucotreta. Next base: position 26,951 of record JALPQI010004107.1, on the reverse strand, counting down.
ATGATTACAGCTGACTTTTATTATGGGACTATCTTTGAAAAAGTTACCACAAAATTTTCATCACAAATTGCGAAACCAGGGTCACGTTTTATAAAGTTACAATTTACAATTTCGCTGTTTGCCTCTCTTTCTAGCCAATATGTGCGTGCGTTAGAGAGGCAAACAGCGAATTTGTAAATTGTGACTTTATAAAACGCGACCCAGCTGTCGCTAGTTACAATCGAGTTGTTGTCATTAATATGTATACAATTGTTTCTGTACTGATCTCTTTCAAATATGTATACATATTAGGGTGCTTCTAATTTTTGCAATTTTGTAGGATGTTCGAACCAATAAAGGAGCACTTTGCTCTCCCGATTGCAATTGTCTATGGGGCACCGTCTCATTTTGTTATTTTATAAGTAAACCATATTTGTTTTTTTTTAATTATTATAAACCACAGACAACATAACCTAAAGCTTTAGACAATTATTTCATTTAAACCGATGCTGCCAAAAATGCTGAGGTGCGGGCGGCGTAACATGAGCTAACTGTGTTGTGATTCGTCGTTTCAAGGTCAATGAGGTGTAAAACAAAGATGTCCGCCGGTCACTAGTGATTTTCGAATGTCGATAAATGTATCGATGGTTACAATGTCTACCGCTTTTACAATTCGATATTTGTCAGTGACTTACCGACAAAACCGTAAATCCATATCTGTACTAATGCATACCATAAATGCAAAAGTATGTCTGTCAGTTTACTGAGTCTACATGCTTAAATCGCTGAACCAATTTAGATGAAATTTTGTATGGAGATTATTTAAGACCCGGGAACTGACATACGATATTTCAGTCATCATCATCATTATCATCATCATCCCCGCAGTTGAAGATATATTATGATACTAGCTTCTACCCGCAACTTCTGGTGTGAAAAATAAAATGCATTTTATATAAAAAAAATATTTGTACTGTCTGTCTGCTGTGTCTTCATCTACACATTTAAACCGGTTTAGAACGAAATACCATCTTTTTGCACACTAGATGTTTTTGTATTCTTACCACACAATTTCACGCAACAGTAATGCATTTTGCATGACGTAAATCACGTTAAAACTTTCGTAATTATCTCATGAACGCCGGCCGCAGACTGAAGTTAACAATGGAGGCGTGGCATATGGAGTGAATTCACCGTATGCATAACAGTGGGGGTCGCCCGGCTATGCTACGTCTTGAGGTTATGTTGTCTGTGTTATAAACAAAAATTAGGGGTCGCTACCAAAGTACGAAGTTCAAGAAAGGCAAAATGATTAGTTGTTATTTTATTACTTCGTTAGCGACCCCTAATTTTTGTTTATAATAATTGAAAAAAAAACAAATAATAAAATTTGAATAAGGGGGTTAATTTTATTACTTCGTTCAGTAGAAAAGAAAAAAAGAAAAGTCAAGTTACATTTGGAACAAACGATCACGTATAAGAAATAAGCTTTGAACTCTGATGTTGGGCTGAGTGAGCAGAACAACAATAAAATCCGAAGATCTTTCTAAGAGCGACGTACTCTATACATTCGGGAGGTATAAGAAGGTATGACTATTGTATTTATTTACGAAATTTCGATAATGTTAAAGATAAGTTTCGATTGTATGAACTTAACAAAAATGTTAATTTTCAGTACAGTTGGTGATTTTTTACGCACTAGTGCGAGAAGTGGTTTACTTTTTGTTAGGTCGAAACTTCGGAGGGCCATCTGTATTGAAAAACTTCGTACGATACACGTGTTTTTAATCGACTTGAGTTACGGAAAGGAAATTCGTACTTTCAAACTTCATTTTCTGCGCACTTATATCGTACTAAGTATGTACCTATATCAATTTCGTTGTTTATATTCAAACCGTAAAACAACTGAAAATACAGTTTTTCTGAGAACAACCTTAATCTGTGCCGCAGCCAGGGAAATAAGGAAATGTTTGCCGCCCCTGGAGCTGTTTGTTTGGTTCAGCCGCGTTTATTTTGGCCCTTATTGGTTTTTATAGACAACATACCGATGTTAATAATGTGTATTTTTAGATACGACTCGCGAATGGGTAGTTCGGGGAAAAGGTTTCGCTTCTCTGCCATTTGGGTATATGTGTATGATATTGAATACATAGTAAGAAATATTTGATTAACAAAAGCTATAAGAAAGCCCAGGTCACAATATGTTATGATTTATTCTACATATATTATAAGGTCTATAAATAAGGTGATGTAATTTTAAAAATAAATAAACATCTTGGGACATCTTACTGAAATATGTTTTGGGCACTGGTCTCACCGCGAGCTACTAAACTTTGTACTATCGGCTATAAACACGAACAAAAGATACGCACTCGCGTGTAAATAAAAGAGACACGGCTATACTTGCCCAGCTATCAGCTATCACCGCCGGGCGAGTATCGCTGTGTCTCTTTTATTTACACAGGAGTGCGTTATCTTTTGTTCGTGTATGTAGCCGATAGTTCATAGCTTAGTAGCTCGCGGTGAGACCAGTGCCTAAGACACCGCATGCACGTCACGCAAACATTTGGGTTGTATTTAGTTGCATACATAAGAACGAAACTGAGCTTCGGCTTATAAAGCTCGTAAGAACTAAAAATGGTTGAAAACCGAATTTCCCGTGTCATTTCTCAGTGCAGTGAGTTTCGGGCTTTTTATTATGGCCTATTTTGAAGAGAAAAGTGAGAGCAATTAAATATGCTAGTATAAATGCAATAAATAAATAATAAAATAAATATCTTGGGACATCTTACACAAATCGACCTAGTCCCACGGTAAGCTCAATTAAAGCTTGTGATGTGGGTACCAGGCGACGATATATATCGACGCTGGAAAGGAGAAATTAGATAAGCGACACAGTGCGTACTTTACAGGAGAGGCAAAAAACCGCCGAGATTTTCGAAAAAAAATCATTAAAATGAACTAGGAGGCCAAATCAAATAATTGAAGCATTATTTATGGACATAAATATGTTTTCTATGTGATGTTTTAATTATTTAACGTATTCAAGTGTTATTTAAGGATTTACTGTCGCTTAAGCAAAATGGTCGGAAAAATTGATTCAGGTAAAATTATCTAACCAACACGTTGTAAAAGAAATAAGGAAGGTAAAAAAGTCCACCCGAGACTTACATAACAAATTCATCATGTTAAAATTATCTAACTGCCGATGTGGCTTATTTTATATTCGGGTAAAAATATATAAATTGAAAAAAATAGCATAAATATATCAGTAAGAAATATCCACATTCTTAAAATGAGAAATTATTTTAGACTTCATAGTCAGTCATTTCAATTACAAGAGTAACATTCCGTGACTAGTAAACGAATTTACTTACACGTGAAAAAAGAAAGACACTGTTTTAGGTATTTTTTTAACTTTATTCCAAAAAGTAGGTAAGTATGTGAGTAAGTAATAGTTATTGTTAAGTATTAAAAACAAATATATTTTGTTTTTCTATTTGAGATCATTTCTCTTTATGCATAGTGATGTATCACTATGCATTTAAGGGTTACATCATGCATCATGTACAGTGATCGGATTAGGTAGTGCCATTTCGCGGGACTTCGGTACGTTATCTTAGTGTGGACATAACTTCTAAGCCCAACATTTAAAATGAAAAGTAAAATTTTTGTTCGAAAGTTTACAATTTTATAGTTATTTTGTTTACTTTCAGTTTGATATTGATAAAAATTAGTCTAATTTTACTTATAGAAAATGGTTTTATGGGTATTTTTCCACAATAGCTAATTTTGTCATATGTGTGCCTTTATTAATGTTTTTCTAGTTATTCATTTCACACACGTAGAACATATTGCGAAACTACAAATCAAATTATTTATTAACTAAATATTTTGATTTGTACTTTTAATTTTTCTCCAGTAGTCACACTACTTAATACTATATAAATTATAAATATTAGATGTCATATACCAAAGAAAACGACCAAGATCACGGCCGCACCTCGGGCATAGGTGATCTTGGTCGTTTTTTTTTGGTATATGACATCTAATATTTATAATTCACACTCGTAGTTAAATGATTGGTTTAATCAATCATTTTTACTTCTTTACCAGACTTTGACGCTCTTACTGGGACTCTTTTGGTCGATCTCACTTGACTCTGATTTCGTTCTAACTGGACTGAGGTTCTGATGGTCTAAAGTAGAGCAATCATAGTTTTCTTTAATAATTGTTTTGCTTCTACTACTGCTAGTAGCAGCTATAAAAACATCAAATAAAAGATGTATTCACAATTACAATATCCTTTTATTTTTTCATGTTTCTTCAATTTATGACATAACAAGAAAATGTTCTGTAAAAAAAAATAAGTCCCAGGATCCCGAGGCTTATCCATGTTAAGTATAATGTTTAAGGTCATTCACCCGAAATGGCACTACCTAATCCGATCACTGATCATGTATTTTCGACTCTATTGACAACATGTCAGAATTCAAATTAGAATAAATCTTTGTCAAGGTCATGCATTTAAGGGTTAAAACATGCAAAATCAACAAGGATAACTCGTTATTGAGCCAACAATAGTTAGTACCTACCTACAAACGAGGCACTTGAAAACTATCTACTTTTAACAACCGTACCTGTTGGTATGTTTATCCATCGTATTACGTTATGATAACACTTAAAAAATAGTTTTAGTTAGTACCTATTTCTTTTTTATTTTTATTTATTAAATTTCCAAAAACATTTTATTTAACGCAGAGTAAAAATTGACAGGACAACCCCTCTGCCAAATGTTTCTACATAACGTGACAAAGAATAAAATAGCAGACATTTATGTATGCAAATTGTTGCTAACTTTTTTACTGACATTTCATTCATGCAAGTTAGGATAAGTGACAGTAGTACGAGTATTCTAATGTAAATTCAGGTAAAAAGGGATACCTAAGTGACATATGGTTCATAAATAAATGTAGGGGTAAAAATGGATAAACGCCAATAGTTTAGATATCATAGTTAAGTAATATTGTCTAACCGTCTTTAATTTTAAATTAAGATAAAGGTAAAATTGTCCAAACGACATGATAACATATCATACAGTCAGGTAGAAATAGCTAACCCACAAGTGATGATTAGTTGTTACACAGCAAAAATATCCAAGTAAAATTTAACCTGTCATGACAAATAGGTAAAATGATCCAAGATTCATTATGTTGAATTATATTTTATCTAATCTCCATTTTCTTAAAAGTTGTCAAAAACCAAGTCGTTTAGTAGTAAAAAATGATCGAAAGTTCTCTAAATCACCGATGGGATAAGCGACACAAAAGTTGTCAGATGGATACGAAACCTAGCTCATTCGACGCGGAAAAATTTGCCGATTCTAACGGTGTGTATAACTCAATATCTTCAAAAATGTCGCTTACCCAATTTCTCCTTTCCAGCGTCGATATAATAGATAGATACATATAGATACTTAAATACATAGACATCCATGACCAAGGAACAAACATTTGTGATAAATAAATACACAAAGAATGCCCTCGCCGGGATTCGAACCCGGAACCTCCAGCTTCGTAGGCAGGGTCACTACCAACTAGGCTACATGCAATGAAGAAAGCGATCGTATTTCACTGGCACATACCACTACTGAGTGGTCGCAAACGTGCTGCGAGCAAATATTTTTTTACAATTTGAAGACCATAGTCAAAGCAAAAGGTAGTATATCGACTAAAAGTAAATTTAATCACAAAATGTAATATTTTTCCTGTTGTTTTTTCTTACTTACAGTTATAAATTGTTGCAACAAAAAAATCGTAGTCCTTTGAAATTGGTAACAATTCATATCGTTCACCCTGTATGTACACAAATCGGCAAAATCCTACGGTGAGCTCAAGTCAGGCTTGTGATGTAGGTACCAAGTGACGATATAAATAATAAATAGATACATATATAGATAGTTAAATACTTAGACAGCCACAAGGAACAAACATTTGTGATAAACACACAAATAATGCCCTCGCCGGAATTCGATCCCGGAACCTCGAGCTTCGTAGGCAGGGTCACTCACTACCCACTAGGCTAAAGAGGCTTAATAAAAAAATATAATGGAGCTCAATAATATAACCAAAGAGCGCTTTTTCTTCCATTACATACATTTATTTGGATAAGGTGGGGTAAGATGAAATGGTTTTTTTAATAGGGTAAGTCAAAAAGCTACCTGTATGTATACGCTGTGCCAGAAGCACGACTTTTTGTCTTACCCCATTAAAACAGTACATTTCGATAAAAGTGCAAACAATTTTTTTTTCGATGAGGGTGAAAGTTGGAGCCCGAGTGAAACGAGGGCGACAATCACCCGAGTTAAAATTACTTTTTCCCCTCACTAGCTCGTAAAGCGCTCGTTTATCGTTTAATACGAGCGGGTAAAAACGCTTTTTACACACTTGTGAATAAAGTAATTTGACATTGCTCTAATTCCTATAGCCCCCTAATGCCTAGTATAAGCGGATCTGTATGACCGTAGTAAACATGCGCAATCGGAGCTCACATGTTAAATTGGTCGTTCTCATGGGTGACTTTGTAAGCCATTGGCTATATTTAATTTCCAGAACCTAACTCTATTCTACGATACGTTTCGACATTGAGTTTTAAATGGTTTCTTTAAGTTAATTTACATTTGGATGAGATTTGTAATCATATTTCCTCGCGATAGTGAGGGGAAAAAATTTGTATTACACTTGGCGGCAAAGTTTGTTCAACTCTCGTGCCTTGAGACCTTCGCAATGCTCAAGATTCCAATTTTTGAACCACTCGCTACGCTCGTGGCTCAATTTTGGAATCTTTCGCTAGCTCAGGTCTCAATATTGGCACGACAGTTAAACAACAACTTTGCCCCCTTGTATAATAAATAACTATTCCGCAGTTCCGCACTAGTTAGGAAATAGTACATTACGACACAAGTGCAAAAAACATGAAATTTGAAACGAGTAGCCATTTTTTAAAACCCGTTTTTTAGTACAGATGGCCCTCCTAAGTTTTGGACCTGACGTAAAATGACACACTTCTCGCACTAGAGCCTAAAAAAGGCACCATCTGTACTAAAAAAACTGTTTCATCTTACCCCACCTTACATAGGTTTGTATTTAGGTATAGTTAGATTGCAACAGTCTAAAATGTAACTAAAGACCAGCCCTAAAGTAAATTTAATAATAACTATAATCAACATGTGGCAACTATTCGCTATTGTGGCTGAGCCTAAATCTTTCACCCAAAATGAATAGGTTAACTCAACATCGAAGTAAATTAATGACATGTCACCGCCAGTCTGCAAACGCCACAATCATATTACGTTTGCTTTAAGGATTACATAATAACAAGACCCTTTTAGGGGAAGCGAGGGTATTATGGACCTTAAAGTATTTAATTCTAGGTATAAAGTTGTTTGAAATTGGTAACACGTGGTGATATTCATTGGGAAATTCTTCATGTGAAATCGGAAATGCCGTGAAAATTCGCTTGTCTTTTCATGACTCCGAGATTTAGGTTTGCTAGAGGGATTTTAAAATGTATGAATAGGCTTGGTAACATTGCCGTGAGATTAGGAGAGAATTTTTAAATTGTATGAGTAGACTGTCTTGGTTTCGCATTATAAATAGAAACCGGCCAAGAGCACGTCGGGCCATGATGATGATGATGTGTGCCCGATGATGTGGTGGAGTATGTTCGCCGGAAGACTGGCTTCGCGCTGAGGGTGCAGCAGCTGCGGTCGCGCCATTATGTGCACTTCAGCTCGTTTGTGGTGCGCGTGCCGCGCCCGCTGCAGGACACCATCGCGAGTGCCGACTTCTGGCCGAAGGGCGTCGTGTTTCGGCAGGTCAGGGGCAATCTGCCGAATCCTACGTCAGATCAGACAACGCAACGGAGCCACGTCGTTACGTCGTCGCCCAAATTGAAATAGTTTTTAAGTACCTATTATTTGTTTTGTAAATTTTTAGTTCACAGTGATTTGGTTTTTACTGTTATGCTGTGAAACTTATTGGAATATAAAATAAAATAAATAAATAAATAAAATAAATGCTCAGTGTACGGTTTCGTAGTTATTCAAAAACGGCTGGGCCGATTATGTTCGAAATAGTTTCATTTTAAAGTATTCTACAAGCTCGAATATCTCGCTAAGCGAATATAAGCTTAGCTCGAAAATATTGACTTTAGAAAAAAACTTTCTTTTGTGGCCCTTATTATTTAAAAGACCTATTCAACGATATCCCACACTATAGGATAACAGGCAAATAAAACAAATCATCCCTACTTTAGTCTCGTCTGGAAATCTGTCTAATTGACATAGAGTTTAAAAATGTATTGACGCTTTTATGTCCTTTGGGTAGGAAAGGTGTAGGCAACTAGGCAGGATGTTAAATACACATTTTTTTAATCCTACCACTTTTTTGGCATAACTAATACGAGTATGTCAACCTATATACCAAATAGCAAAATGTCTAATACTGGTCAATGAGCTAATCTGCCGACAAACAGACAGACGGACATAGCGAAACTGTGAGGGGAACCCTTACTACTGTTTACTACGGAACCCTAAAATAAATAATTAATAATAGATTCACTATTTTCATCGTGGGTAAACACATCGACCCAGTACCACAGCAAGCTCAATACAGAGCTGTGTTGTGGGTATTAAGGTGCATTTAAACCAAACGAGCATTCGCTCATTCTATCCCACGCTCTACGAAATTCGTTCGTTTCACAAAACGTGATTCGTCGAAATTCGTTGTCGTAGAGTGGGGGACAGAATGAGCGAATGCTCGTTTGGTCTAAATGCACCTTTAGTTTATGGGACTACGGTATGAATGCAGGTATACCATGTGTTACCATGCCTTGGAAATTTATGAAAATGGGTAATAAAATGCTTATATTAAAAATCGTTTTCAGGTATTCATATTTATCAAATTTTTAAACTGACCGTACAATTAAGTTTATTTCCTCCGAACGATCAATGTAACGAGTGTACTGCTTAGTTCTGTTGTCAAACCTCGCGAGTGGCTGCGATCTGTCATTGTCAAGTGCAAATTAATGATTTATTTTGAAGTATTATCAAACCGGAATCAGAAAGGGATTCGAAAGTACTGTTGACACAAAAAATTACACAAAATTTATTAAGAAAAAAGTTGTGTTTAGATGTAGTAAGTGATTAATTAATCTATTGTCTATAAGTCTCTGCACTGAAACTATGAATATATTATATGATTATAACTCTGAATATACTATTATCCTAGATTGACTTATACACTGTTCTGTCAACAGTACTTTCAAATCCCATTCTAATCGCGGTTTGATAATATCTATATTGCTTCTCAATCAACTTTTCTTAGATGGTTAATTACTTTTAAACGGTTCACCCTGTTGTGGCATAATTCTTATTATTTTTTTTTTATACCACGTCGGTGGCAAACAAGCATACGGCCCGCCTGATGGAAAGCAGTCACCGTAGCCTATGGGCGCCTGCAACCTCAGGCCTTATGCCATTTATGAATAATCCTAAATGGCATAAGGCCCCGGAAGGTTTTGTTCGTTCGCTCACTGCAGAAATTTTCACCCTCACAACAAATTTTGCCTGACGAAAAATGCAAGGTAAGTTTCGAACATGTGGCTATAAATGCCAAAAAAAATATGCAACTCTAATTTCTGTCTTATAACACTCGGCGTAAGTAATAATATGCCAAGATAGTTTCGGGCAAAATAATGTTCGAAATGTTGTTTTTATGCCAAGTGATGTTTCTGCCCCATTAAGATTATGCCAAGTCTGTTATGTCCTAAGCGTTTCGGACAAAAAAAAGCCAGATAGAGGGAACCCCTTTTTAAACATAAATTTGGAATCAAATAATGCTCACAGTTGGACTAAAAATCTGCATCGCATTCCTTGGTTCCAATAAAGGCCTGTATCATGATTACATACTGTATGTATTATGTACATAGTTAATTACTACATGTGTAGGTACAGTTGAAACAATAACAATAGTAATATAGACTGAGGTAAGCGGTTACCACAGCTTTGCAAATATTGGGTGCCTATTGTTCGTGATTTAATTAATATCTTGGGCGGGTCACACTTTAGTACCTAATAAGATGGAATAACAATAATTGTATACATATCTATGTTATGTTTATTTGCCTTTATATGTTATTCCTAATACCTGTATCGATTTCATATTATAGAATAATAGCGTTGAAACTTTTGGTTCATGCGCGCAATTGGTGTACATGGAGTCATAACTGTCATAAGTAGCATTGTACCGAGGAGAAGTTTCATAACTTGCGAAACTTGCATAGAGAATGTTCTCGGGAATCTCAATTTATTCAATAATCTAATCAAGCTAAGACCGTACTAGATACAGATGTAGTGAGAAATGACTTGCCTTCGGAAACTTTCGTCAACGTCATGCTGTTTCAGTCTATCTCACTGAGACTGACAGTAATAGCTGTCATGCTACTTCAGTCAGACTCGGTGACACTGCCTGAAACAGCATGTGTTTACGAACGTTTCCGAAGGCAAGTAATTTCTCACTACACCTGCCCGGCAAGCACATCATGGGCGCGGGACGACAAAAACTGCGACATAGAGTTTTCTCGAGCTATGTCACGAATTGGTAGCACAACATGCGCGCGAGATAACGCTGACTCGCGACGATCTATCAAAGCGACATAATTATTTCGCTTGAAAGTCCCACGCGAGATATCCTCAAAATTCGTAGCACAAGTGTACCTTGAGCGATAAAATACATTGCGTTTTAATGTCAAAATGCGACAAATTGTCTTCGAAATGTGAAGGTGGCGAGAAAGTCGAGAAACACATAAACTTCGTTACGGATTGCAAATTTAGGCTATCAGTCGAATTATTATTGTAGCTATGAGCTATGTATTGGTAGTTATGAATAATCTGTTTTAGTACATGCGTTCTAAGGCATTATTTAATGTTTTAATATTAACAAACTTCGTTTCATTACCGACCCTACAGTCGATACCGTAAGGTCTGAAGACCCATGGAGGTTCAATAGAGAATCAAATGCTAGTAATATTTTCAAAAGTAGCGGTTGTAAAGAAGAAGTATTAACGTACCTACCAATGCTAACAGCTATTGAATAGAAGTATCTAAGGGCAAGATACATAATTGTATTAATTGTGATAGCGATGTTCGGTGCAGTATACCGTACAACTACGCAGCTATATTTTACAAGTACAATATAATTAAGAAAAGCGGCATTTGTACACATAATCCATATAGGAAAAGGTAGATCAGCCTCTATTAGTTCACAGCTGCATGGGCAATGTCCTTTCCTTAGGCTATGTGCATGGACGCATTAGGAGGTTAATATATACCCATAATCGGGAGTAGTGTGTCCACTAAGATGATGCTGCTGCCCATCATAGTGGACACACTACTCACACTACTACCCATTGATAAATAAATAGTCAATGACACTTCAATCTTTAACCGACTCTTACGACACCAACGGGAAGAGTTGGGGTGGCGACAAATGTAATCTTACTACCGTTTCCACACGGCTATTAACTAGTATTTTAAACAAATAAAAATATATATAATAAATAATCCAGTATGTATTTATTAAAAAAAATATATTTATTATAATAACATGTATTAAATACTCAATGTAGGTAACAAATATTTGTATCGTAAAGAACAGTTGAGCCAAACAAGTTTACAATCACAAATATATTAATAATTTAATTAGATAATAGACGCCTGTAATTTCTGCTCTATTGTAGACGATCGTCTGAATTGAATGGGCACTTTTATACTTTGCCGCGGAAGTTCGCGTCCACGGTGTTATATTTCTTCCACTATGTGAAATGTGATTTACTAACATAAATTGTAATAACATGAAACCTCATAAATATAGTGAAAAAATATCATACACCCGTGGGCCCTAACTTCAACGATATGCTTTAAAACCACCCAACCAAACGCAGGCTGCGCCACGAGCTCGGGCGCCAAGCGTACTCTTGTTGTTCACGACGAGCTGCAGAGCGCGACCCAGCAGCCGACTTCAAGGCTGTTATGGAATCCGATTTGCTGAATGCGAACCTTTTTCTTCAGTTTGCGCCATATCTTTAAACAGTATGAATAATTGATTAATACCATGCTTTATTGACAGCTCCGCAAAAATAACCTGCAGATCGAATAAATAATCGTAGTATGATTTTTACTATACATAATACTATCAGACGCGATGTATGTAACTTAAGGTGTTACTTTTCTTGACCATACTTGACCTTAATAATTAAGTTGGTATATGGAGGATATCCGATATATCAACTACTTTTAGGTCATAGGTATATTGTTTTGGAACCTGGAGGATGGATTAACCCATCGAAGCCCAGGCATTTGAAGTGCTTATTTACTTCCGTCATCATATGGTGACGCTGGGGCTCGAAGGGTTAAGGAGGCGAGTATCGGGTACGAAAACGAAACCCTCATATTTCCATTATAAACTTAAATGATTTGTACAAGCTTTCATCGAAATACCTGCTAGTAATTCGAAGACCCGATATATTTATTTTTTGGAGTTTGACCCAATATACGTAGGTACTTCATCTTTTCCGGATTCACATTCTCCCTCTGGAAACTATGGGTTTAGTTTAACGACATCTTGCTTTGTATTATTATTGGGCTCCGATGACTGAAATATAATTCATAACATACATTTTTATTAAAGAACTATGAACATGAAATTCAAAAAATATACGGTTTAAATAATCGTAACTAACATCCACAGTACCTAAGTAACGTATAAAGAGTATAAAAGGCTATAATTAACTAAAATTTTACGTTCATGAGCCATTTAAAATATCGCCACCAAACACAATCTACAAATGTCATGCGACAGATTATTATTATGACACTTTGACTTTTTCATATTAAAATGTCCTATCTCTTTAATCTTTATACTACGTGAACGAGACAAAGTTATCGTGACTAGAGATGTTTCATTTTTAAAGCTTGCTGTTCACTAATCATTCAACATTATTTATACCGATTCAGTGTTGCTAGGAAAGAAAAGTTAGTCCCACACATAAATGGCAATACTTGTTATGTCGCCCGCGGGATGACTCTTTCGCATAGACATATAAAATTGATAGACCGAGTCTATTTTATCTGTGGGTGACGCCGGCAATGCCTGTCAACGATCTTTGTTTGTGTATACTAGTGCACCTAAACCGCAAATAGTAAAAGTGATTAAAATAAAGCTTTTCATGTATATTTCTGTTCGATAAGTGCACGGAATGTGATAAAAGTGATGACTTGTGTGGTTCCAGGGTGTAAAAACCGCCAGGGTTACCTGAATGAACAAAATAAAGACATTACGTTTCACCGGCAATTTAGTTTTGACTTGAATTTTAAGATTTCGAACCTTATTAAGGTAAAAGTAACTGAAAATCTTATTCAATATTTGTTGTCGGATACATATGTGTAGTTTTGTGATTAAACCATTTGTATTTACATTCGTAATGTAATTATAAATAGTGGGATTCAAACATTTGTATCGCATAGTGTGGTACTTAAGAGACCGATCGTGATATCGATAAATGTATTGATAGTCAACTCAAAAATGAATCGATGTTTTTAATGTCCAACAGGTTTCCACTGGACACTGAACAAAGGCTATTATGGGTCAAAAATATCAAAAAGGCAGACGACTGGTACCCTAAAGAGTATTAAAAAATATGCTCCGCACAATTTTAAGCTGTTGTTTCAGGCAAGGGTACGCGAATAAGTGATTACATTCTGACGTACTACCCACCATATTTGGTAATCATCCAATGTCATGTCAACCAGCAAGTAAATTAAATTTAGTTTAATAATGACCCTCATGTGATACTTGTGTAGACTGATTAATTTAATTATAAAGAAGCCATCATACCAAAATTGTTAGGTATGCTTTAAGGAATGATAAGTCCATAAAACATGTTATAATGAGAGTTTTCTGAAATCACCAGGGCAGGAGCAGGTCCAGAAACTTGTCTAAATTCTATGTTTATAGTTTCTGGTTTAAATATTTTGTATGAGTTAAAAAAATACATAAAAAAATTTAAACTTTATTTAAAAAAAAAAAAAAAACATTTACTTAGTCTTTCTTTGGGGCTAGATAATTGTGTTTCTTAGCGGGACCTTACGGCTAAGTGGCGCCAACTAGTGGCATACGTTTTAGGAAACCCTCATTATGACATTTTAATTAAAGAAAAAATTTCGTTAACTTTGTGATTTTATTTTTATCCTAAAATGTAGATTTTGAAATCACGATCGAAGAAGATCGTGATTTTGAGTTGGAAATAAGGTTTATTCCTACTGTATTCGCTACCTAATTTGGTTAAAATATTATTATTGACGATAAAAGTATACGATTGAAGACTGGACATCACTAATAGTAATGACATTTTATCTAGTCAGGTTGGTAGCATTGTTCAAGAAAATGGAGTCGTTGATGGAGTTCACGACCAAGTAGAGCTACTTTATTTGTCTCTTTTTTCCTTATGGAATACGTCTTGAGATGGGGTGAAGGATGACAATAGTTTGTTCATGTATGTCTTAATACACGGAATCTTCCCTATATTTTATCTGTGCTCTTTCGCATGGAACTAATTTCTCGAGCTGTTAAATTGTGCTACCAAAATCGAGAAAATGACGGCTAGAAATATAAATTTGACAGCCGCGACATGGGTTTGTCGCAGCGCGAGCTATCTCGCGCTCAATGATGTGCTGACCGGGCGTACATGCCTTATGAGCAGAGATCGGATTTTTGTGCGACATCTCATACTAAATGTCATCAAAATGACGTAAGTCACTAAGAATGTCGCAAATCCATCCGATCTGTGCGTATGAGTTATGAGTTACATTTACTGCCTTGTTTACTTATTTACGATTTAAAATAATTATTTAAATCACATTTTTATAAGTCCTCATGGAAACGTTCTCAATGAGAACTTACTCTTAAATTCACTTGAAAATTCTCGGAAATTTCCGAGAATATTCCCGCAATTTTGAGAATGTTCTACAACTTGTACATTGTCACAAATTGTTTGCTGAAATCACGAAACGTCTGGTTGACGTAACTAAAGACCGAAGAGCTGGCGACTTCCTCGCACAACGCTTCAGCATTGCGAAACAGAGAGGAAATGCCGCCTGCATCCTCGCGGTACAATGCCACAAGGGACCATCTTAGATATAGGTTAGGTTACTTAGATTTGTTTATATACAGTCGTCATCAGATTTATCGTAGCGTCCGGAGCGTTCAAAAATATCTGAACACGCCTTTATTGCCATAACGATAGAGGCGTGTTCAGATATTTTTTTGCGCTACAGACGCAAAGATATATCTGGGTGCTTAGACAAGTTGCCAATCGCTAACGCTTAATCGTCAATGGTAAACGAAAGGCAGCTAACTGTCTTTGTCGCACTAATATGAAAGATAAACAAAGAGGGAAAACTACGATACGCCAGTAAGCGTAATGACCTAGCCACGACATTGGTCTAAGGCGACCGGCGGCGAGCGAATCCATGAGTTGGAGCGGGATGCCGATATGGGTACTCCCTCTCGCACGTACGGTTTTCCGCTAAGCCGGTCGCCTTAGACCAATGTCGTGGGCCATTACCGATTGGCAACTTGGCTAAGCATCCTGATCTGGTGGTGATTGTATATAAATTGTACAGCTTTCATATTATTATCAATATTTATGATAAAAATTTCGTTTTTATCGTAAATATTTCATTCCAAAATTATTGAAGGCAAATACCCAGATTCCGATTCAATGCACACATGAAAGTGAAAATTTAATCTGTTTCCAAGTTGTAATTGATTAGGTTACAATGCGGCTCACGAGCAAAACCACATAAGTCAGAAATAAAGATATATTTTCAATTAGCACAGGTACTGAAACAGTGTTATACTAAGTGAATCTTACTTAGGGCTGATTTTTCAAACCTCAGTTAAAAGTATCCATTAGTTAAACTTATTGCCATTCTTATCTAAGATCATCAGTCAAAAAAGGATAGAGCTAACATTTATTTGACAGAATACTGTTAACTGGGAATTGAGAAATCAGTCCTTATTCTACTGGGTGAAATCAAATTGGTGATACAAAATAATATTTTCTGAATCTACTCATGACTACATCCAACTTTCACTATGGGACCGTCTTCGAAAACATCACTTCAAAATCTTCATCTCCATACAAATTATGGAACCAACTTTTGCTATAATTCATTAATATGTATCCATTTCTCCATACTGATTCCTTACAAATTTGCATACATATTAATGAATTCGATACCAGAATTGACACATTTTTTCTGTCAAATTCGATATAAGTCCCATAGTAAAAGTTGATCATAATCACGAATAGATCCAGGAAATATTATTTTGTATTACCAATTTGATTTCACTCTGTATTACGCAGTGTTTAAGTTGCCCCTTAGTTACAGTTATACAACCCAAGTGTCTAAAAGGTACTTGTAACCAAACTGGAATATTTACAAGTAGGTATTAAATTTTGGTTACGGAAACAATACTTGTACACTTTAAATTAAATATTTTGAAATTAATCTCTTGGCATTCAGTCAGAACTATCGTTTTTCATGATCTTGTGTTGGAACGAGGTTGCATCCATTATGTTCAAATAAATTATCTTAATCAAAATACAATAGAAAACGATATGTATTATTATATATACGTATGTCTTGGTTTAGAATCAGTTATGCCTTTTGTCCGGGTGTGCCTGAAACGTTTTTGGCCTATGTCGATACATAGCCTAACTCGCATAAAGTCAAAAACTCTAATTACCTAATAATTATTATGTCCTCATCTATGTTGGACCGATTCGCATTAGGTACGAAACAGTTATCGGCTATATCGCTTTTGGTCTAAAACGCGTTTAGTCAACCTATACATTAGAATCAAACCTAAAAAGCTTTCGGACTAAAACTGTTTTTGAGCTAGATCGCTTTTGGTCTAAAACGCGTTTGGTCAACCTATACATTAGAATCAAACCTAAAAAGCTTTCGGACTAAATATCACTTCAAATTCAAGTGGTCAGCATATTATTTAACAAGATGATAAGTTTGTTACGGTAACGCATGCGAACTTCTTCATAATTTTGATGTTCAGGCAAAAGGCGAAAATGCCAGTTTAAGATATTGTCAAAAAGCGAATTAGTCAACTAATGTCGTAGTTGTAAATGTCACTAAAAATTGAAGTTTAGGCAAAACGCAAAAACACCAGATTGAGAGAAAGGCAATTTATCGCAATAGTCAAAAAGCGAATTAAGCCAACCAACGTCTTAGTCTTAATGCGACTTAAAATTGAAGTTTAGGCAAAACGCGATTTAGTCATAAAACGTTTAAGGCATTAGTCAAAACAGGCAGTCTACCCGTTAGACAAAAAGCGAAATAGTCCGCAAACTATATAGTCGTAATGCCCCTGGAGATTGAAGTTTAGGCAAAACGCGACTTAGTCATAAAACTTTTTAGGCACACCCGGACAAAAGGTGACTTTAATTATTTTCAATTATTGTCAAATGTCTTGTGATAGATCCGCCACTCAGCAATCTTCGGGTTAGTCATTTATTTATTTATTTCAATAAGTTTCACAGCATAACCAAAGTACTGCGAATTAATCACTTACACAAAAACTCAAAACCTAGTTAAATTTAATACACTAGAATAAGTATACAGGACAGGGACACGTATGTTGAACAAATGGCCGTTGGGGCAGAAAGGTTCTCAAGTGGGAGACACCTATTGGAACGTGCAGCGTAACTAGGTACGCCCTCCACAAGGTGGACTGATGACTTGATGAAAATCGCAGGAGTCCGCTGGATGTTGGTGGCGCAGGACCGGTCATTGTGGCATGGCAATATTTGGGGGAGGCCTTTGCTCAGCAGTGAACGACTTTCGGCTGATATTTATGATAATGATGAAGTGTGCAGGGTGTTTTTATGGAATTTAGTATTAAATAATACAAAACGCCTGCCTTTTCATTATCAACAATTACAACAATATTGATTCAACCACTAACTTATTTTCACAGTTTGAGAACACCAAAATCGCCATTGAATTCGCAATACCGTATCGAAATTCGCAACAAAATACACTTTGTGGGTTACCTCGCTTCGCCCCGGCGGTTAGGGCTGCCACCTTCCATCAAAAGCACCTGATTGTTCGAAACAAATTAATAGCACGTCGCCGCCAGCGGACGGTGACGCGCCACCCCTCAAAATTACTCATTTCACTTTTCTGAGGCGATTGGAGGATTTAATTTATTTATTGGTTAAGCTCGTGGTTTGGCAATTTGTGAACAAAACTGTGAGATTTATTATTTTGTTTTGTGGTAATGAAAATTAGCCTAGGTTTGTGGAAATGGGAACTACTTTGGATGTTATGAAATTGGAACACGCAAAATAATTTTAGGGTCTGAAGTCAAAATCAATGGTTTTCCGTTGGTAAATACAAGACATCGGAATTCTGGTAGCATTTTTGGGCTGTCATAGGGACTTCTTGTTTATCGACTAGGTACCGATTATATATAATGTATATCGACAAATGCAGAATACAATGTAAAATATTATGATTACGTGTAGAAGTTTACTAACATTTACATCTACTCAGAATTCAAGATTTTTTTTTTGCCCATTTGACGTCTGTCTATTAAGTGTGTCAAGACTAAGACAACACAATAACAAAATCGTTTCCCAAAATGCGTTTACCATTACGTAACGGTCAAAATTTTGATTTTTTTTTAATATTTCATTTTCTCTAAAAATAGACGGAATCCGGTTTGTTTAGAAATCCGCTGTTAAATTTTTCCCTTTCCTCATGGGCATATTGTATAATCAAAATCAAATATGCTAGTGATACTGAGAGAAAAGCAAGAAAGTACCTGTGAAAATCTGGCTCCCAAGATTCGACCAAGATACATTCTGACAGCCCTGACGTGACGCCATTGTTGCTGAGCCAGCATGTCTGT
This sequence comes from Thaumatotibia leucotreta, assembly GCA_025490895.1. Lineage (NCBI taxonomy): Eukaryota > Metazoa > Arthropoda > Insecta > Lepidoptera > Tortricidae > Thaumatotibia > Thaumatotibia leucotreta. The sequence goes on along the minus strand of JALPQI010004107.1, from coordinate 7,920 downwards.
AGCAATCTGCCGTGATCAGGCTGTAGTATTATCAGGCCGAACTACGTGTCTCCCAGCCGCGCTTTGATCTTCCTTAATTGGGAGAGACGTATTTTGGACGTAGAATACCTCCTTTAGACTCCACGTAATATTATGTCTATATATATTTAGGTACTTCGCATTTGACCATATTATGGGTCGATTCGATTACAAAAAAAATATTGGTACGTAGTTAAGGCCTTAATCAAAACAAAATCAAAAATCACATTTGTGTCAATTGTGTTACGAAAGTTAGCTAATGATACAAACTGTATGGTGTACTCTGTCTAAAAACTTTGGCAGTAGAAAAAGGTGGATAATTTAAAAAATGTAAGTCCCTTTTGTTGGATCGCTCACAGAAAAATTAAGTTTGTTTCCCTTTTTGAACTCTCAAAAGTAGTTACATAAAGGTCTTCAATGAAAACAAAATTTTCCGTCATTTTGTGTTACGAAGTTAAACTTTTCACACGTTCATTGAACGGTAGGGGGTCTTTCGACCCCTTACAAAGTATAGTTAATTACGGATTAAGCTAATTGCCGCAGCAAAGGTGTTAACTATGTACAATTTATTTGCAATCGACCCTTACATCCGTGGTCTCAGCTGTACAGCGTACTAGATTCCGACCTACCAAATTTTTTTGACAGTTATTTCCATGCGGTATCTACTTATCTATCTAATTGTCTATGATTAAAAAAAATAAACATAGGAGTTTGATCCTAACATTTTGATACTTGAAAGTTTTAGTTCTAAAATGTTCCAAAATATTTAATTAAGTGGAGAATTTAATAAAACGGTACTCGTATCTCATAAACGAGGAAATTGGGCAAAAGGATAAACTGTTTATAATACTCTAGAGTCCCCATCAGGGTCGCGTTTTATAAAGTTACAATTTACAAACAGCGGAATTGTAAATTGTAACTTTATCAAACGCGACCCAGATATATCGAAGCGGCCACAGTGCTCAAAAATATCAGAGCATGCAATGTAACAACATTATATCCTTGGGTGCCAAGTGAAATGGTAATTAACCAGTTGTAAAACCACCAGTGAACTAGTTTCAAAATAAACAACATTATGCTTTAATGTATTTTTACTTAATTGCGTGCACAGTTCTCATTCACAGCTACCAATTTCATAATGAAATAATACTTGCAACTGTTTTTTGTATTATTTTTATATTTGATTTATTATTTACAGTAAGTATATTATCATTTTAAATCCCATGGCTCCCTCATATGTTTGTGTGTCTGCATGCAGGCTAAATACAGTGACAACGTTATTGTAACAAAACAATTGAATAACTGAATTCTCAGCAAACAAATACTTTGACTTTGGAAAACAGTCTGATTTCAGGAGTTTAATATTAACTGTGACGATCTTCTTTTTCATCGCATAAACCTACAGCAAAATTTCCTTTCGGATTTTCAAAACGTTTTGATTTATGATTTTTTTTAATGGATAAATGATTAAAACTAGTTAAAACTTTCTTTTGACGTCCATAACGATTACTGTTCCATCCGTTTTTTAGAAGCAGTCGCGATTTTATTATACAGCCTAGTAGAGTTCTAAACGGTCCATAAATAATGAAGAAATTGAACATTACTGTGTCCATTCTCGAGTAAGAATATAGCGGGGTCCTTCTATTAATGGAAAAGCATACTTACATCTACATAAATGTTTGCTTTAGATTGCGCGCCCACATCATTTCAACTCATACACGTCTCATTAAGCGCGCAATCTAAAGCATACCCACATTCTCGTAACGCATTCGCATGATTTGTGGGGATATTATCGTTAAGTTCTTACTTCTTATCATTTTCTCAGACATCTCACACCTTGAAAATTGTAATGTTACTACGGCAATTCAGCAATCCAGGCGATTTCACCATGCTGACAGATGCGACAATTGTTAGAATTACAATTTCTCTTACTGACAGCGTCCATAGGCTATGGTTACCGGTTACCAAAAATTTTTTTTTATAAATTAGCAGAAAATTACTATGCGGAGTAAAATTACAATTGTCTCAAGAAACACGACAATTTGTAGCAAAATTCTGACACAGACCGAACCCTATGTCAAGCATTTACAAAAGTTGTTCCAAACGTAAGTCTTGTGACAATTGTCACGACTTTTCAAACGCAATAAGAAGTTTATAATATAATTGATGTAATAGGTTTATCAGTAATAAGTAATTTTATGTTGATGGCAAATAAGCACATGCACGATCCGATCGTCAGCGGTAGCCGTAGCCTACGGAGGCCTGTGACGGCCATCAGATACATCGTTGCGTCCGGAACGGATAAGGTACCTAGTAGTTAAGACTAGTTTTAAGGTTATAATTATTTGCTGTGCCCTTACAGGGTATCATATCTGACATGTATTGTATTTTAATTTATATGAAGTTATGATAGCATGAATAAATGAATATGAATATGATCACCCAAAAATATCTAAACACATCATCAGCCTTTGTTAGTCCACAGCTGGACGTAGGCCTCTCCTATTAACTAAGCGTATAGACGCATTAGGAGGTAAATGCCCATAATCGCCACGCTGGGCAAGCGGATTGGCGATCGCAGTAATGTGTCCACTATGATGACGCTGCTGCCCATCATCAATCTTGTACAATGGTCAGTGACACTTAAATCTCTTAGTCGACTCTTACGACACCCGCAGGAGGAGTTGGGGTGGTGACAAATGTATTCTTACTGCCGTCGCCACACACCACACCTCTATCGTTTTGGCAATAAAGGAGTGTTCAGATATCTTTGAAAGCTCCGGACGCTACACTATATCTGATGGCGACTGTAGATCAAAATGACATCAGTTGGTAAGCTCAAATCAGCTCTTCTATATCCAGGGTTTATTTATATAATATAGACGTTATTACAATCGGATAAGGTTCAAAGGCGTAATCTTTGCTCTTGTATACGTAAAAACTTTCGTTCCGCTTCATCTCTCGTAATCTGGGAAATGCGACGAGTTTCCGAGAAACGCCAAACTTCTTCGAATCGATGTCTCCCTTTGATCATGTTGTACTCGTAATTCATTTCCTGTAGCCGTACCATGACTTTGCAAGTATCGGTATCGTTAGGTTTTTCTCGATACGGAAAGCAGACCTTCTCACGCGGTCCAATATGGATTCCGGTTCGCTACAACCAAATGCTATAATGCCAGGTTCTTTTCTTACCCCCTTATTCATAAACGTCTGCTAACTTAACAAGCCGCTAATAATTGTTTGTCCCTTTCGGTCTTAACAATGTATACATAAGAGCAAAAGGGACAAACAATTATTAGCGGCTTGTTAAGTTAGCAGACGTTTATGAATAAAGAGGTTAGAACAGAGGTCAAAACAGATTAGTAGTAAAAAAACTAAAATTCCAAAAAGAAACTTATTTTCAGTACATCTAAATGCCAAAATGACATTGGTATATTACATCCAATATCCGAAATGTGTTAGGTTCATATTCATAATAACCAAAATTTAATACGACAGTTCCACAGAATGCCTAAAATATTATATATAGAGTAAGTATTATATTCCTTGCACTGTGTTTTATTATCAATTTTAACATTAAATTAGTTTTAAATAATGCTAACTCTTTTTGAAAACTAAATTTAATACAGTTTTCATGGATACTGCGTTTTGAGAAAGTGAAGTTTTGGTTTTAAACTAATTTGGCTTTTAAACATTTTGGGAATTCGGCAATTTGAGATGTAGGTTTAAGTCATTTCAAGTTTTAGACATTATGAGACTAATCTGTTTTGGGATTTCAACGTTTTAGGAATATGGTATTAAGATATTTGGTTGCAGCGAACCGGAATCCCAATATGTCGCGATTTAATGCTTTTCGTATTGAGTAAAATCTAACATATATCCTTTACTTTCAAACTCGTGGTACGGCTACTGGATAAGGACTTATTTTTTGTGGTTACGAGAGTGTAAAGTTGATACGGTGATGGTTTCTTATGATTTAACTTTTGCTAACGATGTTGACAATATCGATGACAATTCTGCTTTAGGAACTCTTTTTGAAGGGATTCATCCATTGTTGTATATTTAGGTTCTAATTTGGCTTTTGTGTTCTAATTTGAAAGCTTGTTAATTGAACAAAACAATGAAATAAAACTATGAAAACAGATAAACTCGATTATATTAACTAATTTTAACTTCATTCCGACGTTTCGACCACTTTACAGGGTTCGTGGTCTGCGGATGACTGACAATGGAATGAAGTTAAAATTAGTTAATATACGCGAGTTTATCCGTTTTCATAGTTTTATTTCATGTGTAATCCTCGCGGTAACTGAAGAAAATATTATTGAACAAAACAATGTTTTTATTTCTTCATATAGAGCAAAACAAGTGCTGTTATTACGCCGATATATTTATCAAAATAATTTTACTTCCCAATCAACTTATGGCAGATGATTTACTTGGCATACCAATATTTACTAAATTATCATTTGGCAACTAGGCTTCATTAGCCCTGGAAGTCCCACATAATCACCTGGGATCCTATCCTCTTGCCCGGGTGGTATGCACAACGCATTTCTCCACGAAAAAGAGATAATTTGCGAAGGACACGGCTGCGTGACGTTGATTTGCAATGAAACTATGGGTATAATGATTTGGGAAGTGGGTCAAAATTCTTTTCGTTGTCTTGTTTCATACCACTCAGTCACACTTGTAATTGCTGTTTTAACTCAGTACTCAGTATATTAAAAAATCCCGTGCACGTTTTCTTCTTCACGCTAGATTTTAATCCATACATCAGAAATTGAAAACAAACCATCATCTCATAGAAACATCACTACTGCGTCACGTTTTTTAGGAACACAAAATAAGACAACTAAAGGAATTTTGACCCAAGTCCAGTCCGTATATTAGTAAGCGATCATGAATTAAAATTATTTATCATAAAAATCATCACGTCATATAATTATTACCAATTGAATCTATGTCAACATGATTAAAAACATATCCGTTAGGTTAGTATTACAGTTGTCCTTAAACATTTAATGAAATTCAAAAGTGACCCGACAATGACAGCCTTCAAAAAGGACCCGTTATCAAATATTTTCAAACATCTTCACTGCTTCAATGTTTGCCTTTATACTTATTTTGCACTTGAGACATTCAGTCACTTAGAAAACTCTATTTATCACCAACATCTCAACAAGTTTCTTACCTAAACTCTTTGTTTTCAAGTTTATCGCCCAAGAATATTTGTTCTTCACATACATTAGGGATGTTATCGTCTTTTGAACTGAATCATCGTCTGGGGGAACATCTAAAGGAATTTACATTTTCATCGTCTTCCACTTCATCGCACCTAATGTTGGAGACACAACATTGAGCAATAACAATTGAAATGATACATTGACGTGAAGGCAGACGATGCATTTTCTCTTGAATTTAAATATGCGAAGTTGTTTGGAAATCAATACAGCGCGTATGTTGATATTAACTCAAACAGCTGAAGTAATTAATGATAGTCATACTGGACAAATTTTCAACTGTTTTATTGTATAGAATTTTCATAAATTATGTAGCCAATTTGACGTGTGAGCTGTCGATTCATCATAATTTTTACAAGAACTAACGGGGCTGCCATGCATTATTTCCGGTTTAAAATATTTCTGCAAGTGACCTATAATATTAAGCACCCGAACTTGACTTTTCAACTCATTACATTTACTTTTCTTTGACATATTGAGCGAATTAGTATAGGTAATCGAGTCGTATACAAAGTAAAACCAAATTTACAAAAGTTGGTCGATGGGAACTTCTCCGTCATTTTAGATTGTTTTCATACTCATATTCTAAAGAAATATTACGTTTCTGTCACTAGCACAATGCTATGTGTAAAATATTGCAGTCATCACACTGTCCGACGTCATCTGCGAGATATTTCAATTTTCAAACTTCAATTTTTCGCGAGAATCTGCGGCGATCAATCTACAGTCCCTCATTACCTTGCCCTTATTCAAACACCAACTTTTGCTCGCCGTGAAGCTCCACCTAGTATAATTTGGTCTCTTAAGGTGCTAACTAATAATTTTTTGCTACAGTTGGTATCGTCATCATCATCATTATATCAACCGATAGACGTCCACTCCTGAACATAGGCCTCCCCAAAGATTGCCACAATTGATATGGAAGGTATTTATAGATATACAGCTCAACTCAAACATGAACTATTAGTATTAAAAAAGGTATGCATATTTATTATTTTGTGGATACATTGGTAATAAATAAGGCAGGTCTGCCAACAAAATAAAAAAACACAACTTTATGAACGAATGATTTGCTTATGAAATAAAACTAATCTTTCGGATTATATCGCGTATAATAATTAAAAACTACATTCCGACGTTTCGAACACTTTCCAGGATTCGTGGGCTATACGGGTGACTATCAATGGAGGAAACTTGATATGTTGATCCCTCCATCAACATAAGAAAATAAGTACAAAACTACCCACATAGAAAATGTACTTTAAAGGTGGATGTACTAAATTTGCAAATAAAGCTAGTTATTTGTTAAAAACATTTAAAAAAATTTACAAACCAACAAATATAGAAAATAAAATTCGCGTATTTATTTTGACAGTTCGTTGAACCTTACGCCACAGTGCTGCCATCTCACCGCCCCATAGTGGCGGAAAATGTATTAAAGACCCTCACTATAGTTGCCGATTACTAAGAATGAACTTTTGACAGTTATAGATTAATCCTTATTAATATGAGGGTGAGACTCACCATTTCTCCGATAGTCTTAACGTCACATACAGAGTGTGTTTTTTTAAGTGGGACAGTATGGGGAAATCGGTAACTATAATCTAATCGTTGTCAAATGACAAATTATTTTCCTAAGTTTGACTAACTTCTGCTGTTCAGATTATTTTCATCCGATACAATAAAATTGTCTACATACAGGGTGGTCCAAACCTTGACGTCATAAATTTTTTTTTAGATTCCTCACGTCATCAGCTATCAGAATATACCCCATGTATGTTAGCCGATTTTTTGTAGTTTTCGAGTTATTAATTTTTGAAAACTTTTTTTGACAAAGTCTGAAATGAAGAAATTTATTAATAAGAAAAATACTTTTGGGTTTTTTAACTAGTTTCTTTTTGTAAAAGTATTACTACAAATAAAGCATTTACTGACAAAAAAATTTGCGTCCTCACTTTGATACAAGTAGGATAATAACATACCAAATTCAAAATTTTACGCTAAAAACGCATCAAAATAGCATTAATGTACGTAAATAAAACAATAAAACATGTCCCAAGGAATTTTCGTATTCTAAAGACCGCCCTAGACCTTGAGCCTTCGTAAAAGCAAAAAAAAAGTGATACTTAATGATGAGGATTTTTCGGAGTAGTCGGTCAAAGAAAAATAAAAAAACTTAAAATTTTAAAGTAGTAAAAAATTACTTGAATAACTACACAAATTGAGTTTTCGTGGTATTTTCTGTCTTTGTTTATTGATAAGAACAACAAAACAGACGAAATTTTACTTGTTTTTAAATTAAAAATATAGAAGTTTTTTTTAAGTTTATTTGACAGACTACTCTGAAAAATCCTCGTCATTAAGTATCACTTTTTTTGCTTTTACGAAGGTTTAAGGTCTAGGGCAATCTCTAGATTACCAAAAATCCTTGGAATATGTTTTATTTTTTTTATTTACGTACATCAATGTTACTTTGATGCGTTTTTAACGTAAAATTTTGAATTTGGTATTTTTTATCCTACTTGTATCAAAGTGAGGACGCTAATTTTTTTGTCAGTAAATGCTTTATTTGTATACTCTTACAATAAGAAAATATTTAAAAAACCCAATAGTTTATTTTAATCAATAAATTTCTTCATTACAGAATTTCTTAAAAATT